>OY744524.1:137838005-138038005 GCA_963556195.1 Sepiola atlantica
CCTGAAATGGGGAATTATTTTACATTAAATTTATGTGAAACTAATACCCACTCTAAATTCTAAAATAATTGTTTTAGTTTCTTTCTTTCTGCCAAGTTTTTCAGGGTGTTAACATGTAATTGCCTAAAAAAAGTAGAATCTCATATTTTGAGGAGGCAAGAGGGTGATTTAGTGGAAGGTGTTAATCTAAAATAATGCCAAAGAAATCTTGCAATATATTCATTTGTAAACAGTCCTAGTATTAGATTTTAGTTTCGTGTACATAAAATGTATTACAATTCAACTTTGAGTTCTCTAACTTTTTTTTAATTGATACATGGTATTTTTTAAGGTATTGCAGCATATTTATGTGCATTTACTGCAGATTACTTGGAAACCATTAATTTCTGGAGATTTTCAGTGGCTTATTCTGATTCCTTGTACACAAATACACTTATATGGTAAATTTCATTGCTTAATCTTGTATTTTAACAAAGATGTAACATTTTTACTGACAAATTAGTGTAAAAAATGTGATGTAAGGCATATGGTCTTAAAGAGGGGAAAGTATCTAATCGTGCGAGGCACAAAAATAGTCATAATTTCTTTATTTTTAGTCAGATTTTAAAAATTTTAAAAGATTGTTTCTTAGCTCATCAAGCCCTTTCTATGTATGCCATTATTCAGATATTTTCAACAATTTC
The DNA here is from genome assembly GCA_963556195.1 of Sepiola atlantica. Taxonomy (NCBI): domain Eukaryota; kingdom Metazoa; phylum Mollusca; class Cephalopoda; order Sepiida; family Sepiolidae; genus Sepiola; species Sepiola atlantica. The sequence continues at coordinate 137,838,689 of OY744524.1, forward strand.
AATTTTTTTATGTGAATTTCTACAGGATACTGTCAGGTGTGAGAAGTTTTCTATCTTGGTAGCAGCAGCCCACTTTCTTTGCAGCAGCCTTGGCAATGTCTTCAATGTATTTTTTCAAATTCATGTTACCTGTGAATGTTAGGCCGAGTAGTTTGAATGTTGAACTCTCAGGTAGGGTGTTAGTTGCCATAGCAATCAGTGGTTGAAGAGGTTTTTTGTAGTAATTGAAGGAAAGGTGTGTTGTCTTTGCAACAGTAAAAGTTACCAACCATTTCTGCCCCCAATCCACTACAGCCTGGAAGTCACTTTCTAAGGATTCAGCAATTGTCTCGGATATGTATGCGTCGGTTTTGTCTACATGACGAGAGTAGAGCGTGGTGTCGTCAGCAAATATACCTATCTCAGACTCGATGACATAAGGGAGGTCATTTATGAAAATCAGGAACAAAAAAGGCGCAAGGATGGATTCCTGGGGTACACCTGCATTTATGTAATGTTGCTTAGGTGAACGGCCATCGAGGACAACCTGGATCTTTCTTTTGGTTAGGAAGGATCTAATTATATTAAATATTCGTCCAGTAATACCATATAATTAATTTTTAGGAGCAGCCCCTTATGCCCTACCTTGTTAAAGGTTTTGGATATATCAAGCGTTACTGCCCTAGCTTCACCTGCCTTGTCCAGTATATGATATACGCATTCAGAGATGACCGTTAAGGTATCTGCAGTAGATCGTGCTTGTCTAAATCTATACTGGCAGTCAGAAAAAAGTTTAGCATTAACTAGGTGCCGGACTATCGCTAGATTGATTAATGATTAAAAGATTTTTGCAAAGATCGAGAGTAGACTGATTGGGCGATAGTTCTGAGGATCTGTTCTATCCCCAGAATTCTTGAAGACTGGTACCACAAAGGCAATTTTTCAGCTATCAGGGAAGCAAGGTTTAGCAAGGCATTTGTTGTAGAGTTTAGAGAGGACAGGGGCCAGTTCTGCAGAGCATTTCTTTATTACTATTACAGGTATAAGATCAGGCCCACAAGCTTTGGAGGTGTCAAGGTTTTTTATGATGACCCTGACCTGAGATAAGGTGATGACCAGGTTTTCAAGTGTGGCTTCAGTCCGCAATGGAAATTTAGAGAGATGGTGGTTTGCTGAGTCCAAAGTGGAGTTTAAGGCAAAATGGTGGGCAAGTAGTTCAGCCTTATCAGCTGCCGTGCAAACAACATTATTGTGGTTTGATAGCGGAAGAATCGTTGATTGTCCATTGTTCACCACACTATTATAGATTTTTCAGAAATCGTGAGTGCCTAGTTTCTGTGACTGAATGCGTTTGTTGGTTATCTCTGTATACCTTCTCTTTGCTTCACCTATCACAACCATACAATTATTTCTTGATTCTATAAATTTCTTTCTATTTGTAGTTGACTTATGGCGGACGAACTTTCGGAATGCTTGTTGCCTCTCAGCAATGGCAGCTGCAAATTTCTAGGTGAACCATTGAGGGGAGTGGGGTTTGCTGAAGAATTTTCGCATGGGGACATAGATTTCAATGCCTGCTTTGACCCGTTCGGTTAACTCATTTGCACACTGATCAGCAGGGAGTGAGAAGGTTTCAGTCTACGGAGCGTCACTGATCAGCAGGGAGTGAGAAGGTTTCAGTCCATGGAGCGTCGCTGATGTGATCTCTGATGGACTCAAAATCAGCCTGCTCGTAGTATCTCATTGTTTTGAGAAACGGCTCATCAGCTTTTGAACGAGTTTTTAGGGTGATAGTAATCATAACCACAACATGATCAGTATTCGCGAGCGGGCTATGACCTTCAGTCACACAAGCCTCAGGCAGTGAGGTCAGGAACAGGTCGAGAAGTGAGGCTTGGTGGAAATAACTTTTTTTCTTTCTCTCTTCATCGATTTCTTTTTTAACATGGATGCAAAAAAATAGATACGGGCTTACCTCTTTCTCTGTAATGATGGCTATTTTATCAATATTATTTAACTGCATGCATATATCTAACACAAATTTATCTTAGATTCATATAGCAATACATCTGACAGATTAATATTTGTTTGTGACAATCCAATTTTTGCTTTTTGTTGTTGTACCATGTTATTTAGCCTAAAAAGAAAGATACTTCGTTTTAGTTTCTTTAGAAAATTATTTATTCTGGTCCAAAAGATTTATAAAATGGGCATATGTTTTTAACAAATTCCCTAAAAAGAATATACAGCGTATGTCATTAATAAAAACAAAACACATTTTCCCCCATCTTTTAATCTATTTGTACTATCAAATACAAAATTACATTTCTTCTTACATAAATATCATCATATTCATTTCTTAAAATTACTTAATTTGCATACGTGTAAGTAAACATTTTTCATTTATAGCACCTATTTAAAGTGTTGTGTTAATCTAATGCTGTCAGCAGCCATGATTACAATTGGCTGTATGCTTAGTAAGTTTGAAACTTTAACGAATTTTGGAATATTTTAAACTAGAAAATTCTACTTCTACCTTAAGTGAAAAAGTCCCAAATAGTGCTATTTACGAAGAAAATGTAATTTCAAACTTATGGATGGACCAAGGCCATGAGTGCATGCATCTAGTAGAAAATTGAGTGAATTAGAAAGGAAAAGAAAAAAAAATAACAAGAGAGATAGAAGCAGAAAAAAGAAAATAATATATTAGAGAGAGAGAGAGAGGGGGGGGCGGCTAAATTGTTTAGGTGTACTGATAAAGGATAATGAGTGAGTCGAAATTTTCAGAGAAAGAAAGAGAAATATATGCATAGGAAAAGGATTGAGAGAGAGATAAAAAGAGAAAAATAACAAAGTTGACATGCACAGAAAAGAGAAAAAAGAGAGAAAATGCAGAGTATTATAAGAAAAAAGTAAGAATCGAAGAGAGAGACTGAAAAATAAATTTAGTTGAATAGAAATAAAAGTATAGAAAGGAAAAAAAGAAAAGGAAACTAAAAAACAAAAGGAGATAAATAGAAAGGAAGAAATTAAAAGATAGAAAGAAACGAAGAGAGAGAGAGAAAAAACAGAAAAAAGGAAATAAATGTTATGTATTGGGAGAAAAGGAACAGATGGGAAGGAGGAGAGGGGGGATAAAGGGAGACAGAGAAAAGAAAGAGAGAGAGAAAAGAAAGAGAGAGAAAAGAAAGAGAGAGAGAAAAGAAAGAGAGAAAGAGAGAGAAAAGAAAGAGAGGGGGGAAGGAAGTGAGGGGTAAAAGAAATAGAAGGGGAACAGAAAAAGAGGGGAAGAGGGGGTACCGAAACAAAAGAGAAAGGATGAAAATAGAAAGAAATCCGAAAAACCGATGGAAAAAGAAAAAAAAAAAAATGAGAAAAGTAAAAAATCACAATAAAAAAAGTAACACTTTTGAAGAACTGAACAAATTTCCTGATTTTGAGATATTTATTTATTTGGTATTTTGTCACTAACAGTTTTATATCATCTCATGTAAGAATTCATTATTAATGGCACCTGCTTTACCACCAGAAAGAAACACCTGCATTTGCATCATTCATTCCATCCCTTCCGTAACCTGATAGATCATTCTTTTTGCGCCCCACTCTCTCTGTTCTCTTTTTTATGTGTGTGAGAGACAGCGATTTCAGAGAGAATAGTTTTCCATTGCTCTTCCAATGTTGCATACCACTTAGCTGTACATTAAGAGTTGAATGGAAATGTGGTTTGACACATGCAAACAGTTATTAAGTCAGACAAAATTTGATTACTTAAGAGGACGGTCCAACAAGTATTTGCTGACATTGGACTTTAAGACATGGTCATCTTCAAGTCCAATGTGAACAAATATTGTCGAGCCATCCTCTTAAATAATCAAATGTTGTCCATTCCATTCATTGTTTTCAAGCCTCTCATAGTATTGTTAATCATCCAACTGACAATCTCATTAACCCTTATTCTCGAGTGGCTATTGACTTTGGAAAGGTATGAATCCAAGTTTAGCTGTGGCCCAATTTGAGGATGAATAGCAGATTGGATAGTTTAATTATGTAATACAGAAAGATTTGAAGTAAGATTAACAGTTGCAGTTTAAACATTAGTATAGAAATATGATAATGTAACATCCGGCTATTTAAGACTTCCATTCAGTCCCAAGAGACAATGGATGGCCCCCCAAAACAGTGCCAGCGAAGGGAGTCTATAGTGAAGAAAACGGAATCGCGATATCTAACTGCATCTCTCCTAAACTGGCATTGCTATAGTTCAAATGCAAGAATATGTCCAAGAAGACTAGAAACAACGGCGGAATAAGCAGTGAGCCCTCCCATATACAACACCTGGTATTATATGATTTTCCTCTTTGCAAGATATAGGCTTCATAACGTTCATCCCTGCTAGATACAGGCTTTATACTGTTCATCCCTGCTAGATACAGGCTTTATACTGTTCATCCCTGCTAGATACAGGCTTTATACTGTTCATCCCTGCTAGATACAGGCTTTATACTGTTCATCCCTGCTAGATACAGGCTTTATACTGTTCATCCCTGCTAGATACAGGCTTTATACTGTTCATCCCTCCTAGATATGGTGTTATAATATTCATCCTTGCTAGATACGGATCTTATATCAATTCCCCCTGCTAGACAGTGCTTCATACTATTTCATCCCTGCTAGACTTTGTACCGTTCCTGAGTGGTTGTTTTTGAGTGATTTAATGCCGTATTCAGTCATTTTACTTAATTTATTTTGCTCTTCTTTCTTAATACTGTAAAAATATTTATTTCTGGTGTTTGTATTTTTATTATACTATATCTACTCTTTTGGGGGCTTTTTTAATGTTGAATCCAATTATTTTTGTGAATGTGTTTATGCTTTAAGTTCATAGTATCTTCAAATATTTATTTATGATGTTTTTTTTATGGTATAACCCCTTTCAGATTATTTAATGTTGAATCCCCTCATTTTTCTAAAAGTTTTATGCTTCAAGTCACCCTCCCTCTCTCTATTCATTTATTGTCCTTTTTCTCTTGTCCAGGGATCTGGCGTTTTTTATTTCGCAATCCTCACAGTCCAGTGAGTCTACTGTCTTCAAACTAAATTCTGCACGGTCTTGTCCAATCACTTGCTTCCAAGTATACCTTACCTGGCCAACCTTTCTGCAATTTAAGACCCCCACTCTTCTACAATGGTTTATTAAAAACGAATGCTCCACTTGATCATACCAGTGCAGCTAATTCGTTCTTATGATTACATCTATACTGGATAAATGCAGTGCTTTCAGTAAATCCTGACTTAATGTGTTGGTTTTTTTTTCAATGTTCACATAGCAAATCATGGATCGGTCATTATGCTGCAGTAAGACAAAAGAGGACTCGCTACCGTGGATCTTGGGTTTACTTTCAGCAGCCTCGTAACTCTCGCTTCCCTTATTTTGTTCTTTAGTTTTCATATTCCATGAGCGATATTTCTGACAAAGGGAGAAAAATTGCTGTTTTCTGGATCGGAATCTATCCATCTAACACTTAGCGTTGGCTAGTTTTTGACCTTGAAGTAATTTTTTTTTTTTATAGCTCCTAACATCAAGCGGCTTCATACCTTGTCTGAAGCGACTTCCATAAAATATATATATATATATATATATATAACATCGAATATAAGGCAATAAAAAAATATTCATTAATAGTATTTTATTTTTCAGTATATCAACCCTTTTTGAGTTATTTCATGTTGAACCCAGTCATGTGCTAAAAGTTTTAATGCTGCAAGTTCTTAATATCATAAAAATATTTAGTCATAGATTAAATTATTGTTTGGTTCGATTGTTGTAATCTGATTTATGATATTATGTTCGTATTTTGTACGGCACATCAACAATTTTTTGGTTAATTTATGCCAAATTTTAGTAAACATTCTTATGCTTCAAATTCTTAAAATCTTAAAATATTTATAGATGAATTTGTTTTGTAAGCGTGTTTTATTACTTACATCGATTGTCTGTGAACAATAGATTTCATTTAACCCATAAAGATGATCTTGACAGGTACTACCACTCTCAGACAGAACAGACCTGAGAGTAATGGCAACTTAGGTGTGACTCAATACTCTCCAAATCTTGCAAATTGGGGTCTTAACATTGGATTTAATTTTGTGTTATACCCAGGACAAGAAGAAACAGGGAAAGAGACTGATCCAGGACCACGTTGAAGAGAAGCGAGCAAAATCCATGCCCTCATCTCCCCCATCTCCCCCCATCAAATATGTTATATAACATCGATATAAAACTTTCATATTTGACTTATCAAATACAAATTGGAGATGACATTTTGTACTTTAGTTTCTGTCATTTTTAGTTTGAAACAATGGCAGCTCGGGAGTTGAGGTTTTAAAGGTGTCTTCTTAGAAATTCAGAGAAATTGAAATTTTAACTGAATGACCTGTTGGGTCACAATTCGAACATTGTACATTTGTATAGATTACATAGTTAGAAATTAACTATATTCTGCTTTTCCGTTTCTTATTTGTTTACGTCATTCTCTTACTGCTGCTACTGCTGCTTTTTAACCTTTTCTTTCTCTTCTTTATTTACATCATTCTCACATCTTATACTGCAACCATTACTTCCTCTATTCATCTCCTCCCACCACTCGTCATCTCATTAGCCCTTCCTACCACTATCTAAAATATTCAATACGCAAACAATCAAGCAAGATCATTAGTTTTATTATTATAAAGATGCTTAACGTTTTAAATCTTAAAAAATGCCTCCAAGCATCTCTATAGGAGGCCCTGTCTGACGGTCAGGTACTTAGTCAAGCTTAAGTTTGAAAATAGTATTTCTGTTCGTCTGTCATGCTTTAGTTTGAAATAACATCTTTGAAAGTCAGAGACCAATATATTTAAAAAGCGAATATTTCTTTAGACATGTTTTGTTGTATGAGACGAACAAAGATTGTTTAGTCTATTTTTTATTAGCATTTCACGTGTTTTCACAAATATTGATTTTTTTTTGTTAATAAAATAAACTTTCAATTGATGTTTCAACGTTTTTATTTCAATTTTAAACTAATTTCATAAAACATTACAGTGACTATTATGATTGGTATCAATTATTGTGGATGTTAATATTATCATTGAGTAGTTGTCCCTATCCGGTGTTGCCCGGGATTTTATTTTTAAAAGGAAGTTACTATTTTGGATAAATAAAGAGTGTTTTTATTTATTTTAACATGGCTGCGATTGAAAAATATTTCCGATACGATCTAATTATATTCTGGAGGCAATCAGATCTTTTAATATTTTACTTATCTGAAGAACATGATTTCCCAATCCACAAATAATCCTAGCTATTCAGAATTAAATATTGCATACTGTTTGAAAGCTCTCAGAAAGAAGAAAGTTCCCTTTACTCAGTTTGTGGAAAAATAGTCGGGTGAAACTCAATTTCTTGTGTGGCGCTTGTAAGCATTGAGTAGACAAGAAGACAACAGAAGGGTGTGAACTCGAACGTGTAGAAAGTATATTTGAATGGTGAGGCTATTATGGTTCATTAAAAGTTTTCTTACTTTGGTGATATCATTGGAGCACAGGAAGGAGTTGGTGCTAATGTGATTGCAAGAGTTAAGAGTGGATGGCGTAAGTTTACAGAACTTCTGCGATTACTTACCAGCAGAGTGTTACCACTATCGCTCAAGGAAAGAGTCTATCAGGCATGGGGATGCAGTGTGATGATGTATGAAAGTGAAACCTGGCCAATGAAGATTAAAGACATGCATTGCATGGAGAGAAATGATATGAAGGATATGTAATGTGAGTCTTAAAGACATGCTTAGATCTTATGAGTTCAGGGGAAGATTAAATTTTGACAGTACACAAAGATGTGTATAAAAAAAAGAGACTTTGTTGTTATGGTCATATTGAAAGAATGGATGAGAGTTCTTGGGTTAGTAGATGTAGAACGGTTGAGGTAGCAGGGTTAGTTGACAGGGGGAGGCTGAGGAAAACATGGGAAAATGTGATAAGGGTGAAGTTTAGAAAAGGAGGGATAAATAAAGACCTTGCCAGATATAGGTTAGTCTGAGAGCTAATTTCTATAAGCCATCTAACAAATGGCAGCATGTAAAACTGACGTTAAACTGAATATGATGATGATGTAGGGTGTAAAGTATAAATGTCAATATATGAGAATTAAACCGACTTTCCTTGATTATAGAGATGAAAATGGTTAGTGAAATAGAATTTACAACTGGTGTTTCAATGCTTTCATTTCCATAAGAGGAATGGAAATAAAAACTTTGTTCTTTTATATTTATTACAGATTTATTACAGATTTCCTAAAACTAATTGTTGTATATTTATAACTAACGTTTTTATGGTACTGTTAAATATTTTTATATTCATTAGACAAGGGTTTATGTATTCTAGGCGGTATTACTTTTTTAATAAATACAAAAAGAACAATCAAATGGTAAAAACTACATCAGAGCAAAAATTTCTGAACCTTGTTGAAAGCATAAAATATTCAATAAAAAATACCTTGCAGTTATAGTTGTACCAATAAATTAGAAAGAAAATAGAAAAAAAACATAAGAAAATAATGGAAGTCAGATAAATTATAACATTCCAAGATTAAAATAACTGCAACTGAACAGACGTTGACAACTTATATAGTATACCTTAGAACAGTATTGATGAAATAAAACTCTGCAGAAATAAATTTTACGTACGTTGTACAAAAAACACATTTAAAAGCAGGTTACATATATAATCTTTCAATAATGAACGAGAAATAATACTTCACTGTCCAAATACTTTTGGAGCTCACATGAAGAGAAAAATAACACCAGTAAATCTTAAGGCAAAATCGTGTAAATCTTTAAGTGCACCATTATTTATGCCTAAACAAGAAACTAAAGCTAATAAGATTCAGCAATAGAAATAAATAATTCAATCAGCGGTGCGAGATTACAATAAATTGTAGACATAATAGAAATTACATTAGAGTATATTTAGAAAGGTTTTTAACATCTAAGCCTATGGAGATACACAGAGAATTTCATACAACCATCTATGGTAGAACTTCGAAGAGTATTGATGATCAAGATCTTTCTGGTTCTCTCTCTTTCTTCTGACCTGGAGCATGTGATGCAAAGAGGAAAAAGATGGCTTGTTACTTTAACACCTCTAAAATCAAACTTCTCTGCTTTCACCACCAATGCTCACTTTGCCCCAGTTGAAATGAAGGGCTCTCTCCCCTTGCTTTGATAAGCTCCTAGGACTCTTAAATAATCAAATTCTGCCCATCCCACCCATTGTCAGTGGCCTTTGGTGACTCATTAGTATAAAAAACCTTAATGCAGTTATTAAAAAAGAATTAAATTTAGGTACGCATAAGTTTTAGATAAATACTAAAATGGAATAATTAATAGATAGAGTTGAACCGTATCAAACCAGTCATGAAAATAGACACTATCAAATACACTCGTTCTCACTATAAATAAATGGTATTGCTGTCAAATAGTGGCAGATGTAGCTTCAGTGGAAAGGTTTAGAAATCAAGGGGTTCGGAGAGTGACACCCGGCAGAAGTTGAGGGGTAACCTGATTTCCAGTGAGACCTCTCTTGACCTCTTAGCTGGCGATATTTCAACGAAAAAAGACGTTTTTACATGTTGTTCCCAAAATGGGGACAGCACATGTCTGGCGGCTGATGTAATATGAAATATCTCTCTCTCTCATACACATGCGAATTGATGGAGACTACTAGACCGAGTCAAATGAGCTGGAACAAAGGAAACAGGGAATAGATTAGACAATTCTGAAGAACACATACCATAATAGTATTTATAAAAAAGACTGAGACTAGCGACAGCACGTCTGTGTGAGAGAGAGGGTGAAGAGAAGAAGAAAGGGTAGAGACAATCAAATTACAGATACGTTTCTACAACTTATCAATGGGACAGAGATTCACCAGCCCAAATATGACAACACTACTACTATGTCGCTGAATTCAAGCAATGCATGTAAGAAATATGGTCCATGATTATGCAACTCTTTATTCGCTATAAACTCTTTATCACACAGACGCCATCTCAGATGGTATCCATTGTATCTCAATCTAGAAGGATATCAACAATAAACCTAGTGGTTGGGTTTTGAATCTCAACTTGAAGCACTCGCTCATCTAATCACACTGAAGAGCCATGACACATTGAGTCCTAAATATATATTACCACATTCACATCCTGGAGCAATTCCATATACATTGCCTTTGTTCTATCCTAACCTTCCACTGGACGAGAGATGTGCTACCTCCCTCTGAACAGCCTGCTGGAAGGAATGGTTTCAGCAGTACTCTGAAGGTTTCATACATTAAATTTTCTATCTCTTTACTTGAAATGTCGCCATGAAAATTATATAGTCACTTTTAGCAAATACAACGTATTAAAAATAAAAAGTAAAAAAACATTATTGACCATGTAAATTAATCTGCCCTAAACTTAAATTCTGTTAGACTTACATTTTCATGAAAACTTATACACCATATAAAATGTATAATATATTGAATAAATGCTAAAAAAATTATTAAAACTGGATAATTCTCTGATTTTTGGTGATTAAAACCAATTAACACATTGCTTTGTTGACAAAGTATAGTCTCTTAGTTAGGGGGTATGAACCCCTTGTCCCTGTCTCTAGGACCACTCTGGACTCGAATAGTCAGATTCCACATATGAAGAGAATGTGTTGCTTAGCAGCATACTTCTCTGGACAAGGCATGTCTCGAGAATGGAACCGACCAACGACCTAAGATCGTGCTCTATGGATAGCTGTCTACTGGCTATGATACTGAAGTGCTCTGCGGAAACATTATACGAACATGTTTAAGAGATCCCTTCTCTGTTGCCAAATTGACTGCAGACAAGTGTTCAATATTGGCTACAGACAGCATGGCCTGGAGAAAAACAGCAAACCTACTCCAGCTCATTTTGATAGGATACTTTGTGTCAGAGCAGTAAAAAGATAGTTGTGGCATAAGGACTAAGCACTCAATTCAAATTTGCTATTCCTTTGCAGCCTGCCTTTTCTCACAGTGCACTCATAAGCGTATCCGCAATAAATATTAATTATCTTTCTCTAGATATTTGTCTATAAAGATAAACCTCTCTCTCTCTCTCTCTATATATATATATATATATATATCCAGGGTGTTTAACGTATTTAAGAACAATGTTTTTGAGAATAAGAATATATATATTGTTTTGTAATGTTATTCATTAAAGTCCCCTCACTACTTCGATAGCGGCTTTTATATGATGCATGAACTGCCTACCTGCTAGTATCAGGTGGTCCTTGTTCATATTGGAGATTACTCTAACTATGGAAACTAATAGGGATTAGTTAATATTATATAGGTGCTCATTAATCTTTTTTCTCAACTACCCTCCATACATAGTACTCCAAAAGATTGAGATCTGGGGAGGTAGGAGACCAAATGTTAGGAGCCATGTGATCATAAAAAATGATGTTGCCTTTTTAAATTTCTTTAGGAGTCTATTAGCTCTAATTAAGAGATTTCCTTTACTTTTTCCGACATAAAATAACCTTTACTCATCTTGTATCTGACGTCTTTGTAGGCAACATATCAAATTGTTCCTTCTGACACATGCTGTTCAGTTGCAATCAACCTCATGGATATTCTAGGATTACTACCAACGGTGTGCTAACATCTCCTCAGAAAACATTCATCAGAAAATACACCTACTTAGACAAATAGATAATTGTATTTTATAATGAATGTTTTCTGATTAGAAATCATTTTTATTCTTAGTATGGGATTGACATTCTAATATTTTATCCTCGGCGTAAACTAAAAAAACTACCAAAATCACTTCAACAACAAAAGCTCAAACTGGAGCAATAAAAACCAGCTCTCAGAGACAGTCTAACAAAAAGGTGCAAAAAAGCGGAAAATGTTGATCACGTGGGGTGCTGCTGACTACGTCGGCCAAACCACTAGTGAAACAATATAAAAACAGACTTTGCTACAAAATCTGTCTGTTTTATCTTTCCCTCTCCGCCTTTTGTACGCTTAACATCCCATTAACAGATACACCGTATCAAGTAACTTCACATAAAAGATGTGTCACATTATGCAACACTGCAAATAGATATGCTACGTTATGCAACACTGCAAATACAGATGTGCTATGTTATGCAACACTGCAAATACAGATGTGCTATGTTATGCAACACTGCAAATACAGATGTGCTACGTTATGCAACACTGCCAATACAGATGTGCTATGCTATGCAAAACTGCAAATACAGATGTGCTATGTTATGCAACACTGCAAATACAGATGTGCTATGTTATGCTACACTGCAAATACAGATGTGCTATGTTATGCAACACTGCAAATACAGATGTGCTATGTTATGCAACACTGCAAATAGACGTGCTACATTATGCAACACTGCAAATACAGATGTGCTACGTTATGCAACACTGCAAATACAGATGTGCTATGTTATGCAACACTGCAAATACAGATGTGCTATGTTATGCAACACTGCAAATACAGATGTGCTATGTTATGCAACACTGCCAATACAGATGTGCTATGTTATGCAACACTGCAAATACAGATGTGCTATGTTATGCAACACTGCAAATAAAGATGTGCTACGTTATGCAACACTACACAGACGTTCTACATTATGCAACGTGGCAAAAACAGATGTGCCACATTATGCAACACTACACAAACAAATGTGCTACATTACGCAATGCTGCAAAAACAGATGTGTCACATTATGCAACACTACACAAACAGATGTGCTACATTATGCAATGCTGCAAAAACAGATGTGTCACATTATGCAGCACTGCAAAAACCTGGCCACAGGCATCATACTACACTGCTTCAAACATTTACCATCCAGAAATCTATCTTTCGAATCTATTTCTATCGTTTTTATTCAATAGAAATTGTTCAACTGCCAATCCTACTTCCCACCCTGTCAATTACCCACACTCCACAAACAAAAAAATTCAACATGATTTGCTGCAATATATAATACAAATAATTAAAGAAGCATCTCGCAAATGATACCTCCATTGTCAATGCAAAAAACATGCAAAGTAGACATGGTACTTAATCTGATTCAAAATCAAAGAATTAAAAAAAAAATCTGATTCATTATCAGTGTTGAAATGACTGTAAAACAAGAAACTTGAGAATCCCTTAATAATAAAGGTTTCATGCATTCTACTGATAAAAAACTATTACTACGTTAGATTTTAAGTTGTACAAGAATCAGTGGTTATAATCAAGCTGATAAAACAGCCAAGTCTGCTTTAAGTATTGTTCATAAAAAGAATTTATAAAAATTATAGAAATTAATATATAAATATTTGAAGAACTTGAATCATAAAAACTTACCAAAATAACCAAATTTGACATAAAATAATTTCAAAGTGAGAGCAACAAGCAAACTACATAAACAGATCTGTTATGAAATGCTACATGCCACAAGTGTTATGTGAGTAACACTACTTGACACGAGTGTTATGCTAGGAATGCTACGTTGTGTGTTGTGAGTAACACTACATTACATAGTTATGAATAACAAAAGATAAAAGTGTTATTTGATACTTTGGTTTATTTTGTTTTCCGGCATATCAACTATCTATGGGTTATTTAATGCTGAATAAAGTTGTCAAATATAATTCTATAGGTAAAATAATTATTTATATTCCTAGAATACATTGCTCTTAGAATGCCAGAATAAAGGCATTGTTCTTAGAATGCCAGAATGAAGGCACTGCTCTTAGAATGCCAGAATGCAGGCACTGCTCTTAGAACGCCAGAATGCAGGCACTGCTCTTAGAACGCCAGAATCAAGGCACTGCTCTTAGAATGCCAGAATCAAGGCACTGCTCTTAGAACGCCAGAATCAAGGCACTGCTCTTAGAATGCAAGAATCAAGGCACTGCTCTTAGAATGCCAGAATCAAGGCACTGCCCTTAGAATGCCAGAATCAAGGCACTGCTCTTAGAATGCAAGAATCAAGGCACTGCCCTTAGAATGCCAGAATCAAGGCACTGCTCTTAGAATGCCAGAATCAAGGCACCGCTCTTAGAATGCCAGAATCAAGGCACTGCCCTTAAAATGCCAGAATCAAGGCACTGCCCTTAGAATGCCAGAATCAAGACACTGCCCTTAGAATGCCAGAATCAAGGCACTGCCCTTAGAATGCCAGAATCAAGGCACTGCTCTTAGAATGCCAGAATCAAGGCACTGCTCTTAGAATGCCAGAATCAAGGCACTGCCCTTAGAATGCCAGAATCAAGGCACCGCTCTTAGAATGCCAGAATAAAGGCACTGCCCTTAGAATGCCAGAATAAAGGCACTGCGATTAGAATGCCAGAATCAAGGCACTGCTCTTAGAATGCCAGAATCAAGGCACTGCTCTTAGAGTGCCAGAATGAAGGAACTGCTCTCAGAATGCCAGAATGAAGGAACTGCTCTCAGAATGCCAGAATGAAGGCACTGATCTTAGAATGCCAGAATGAATACACTGCTCTTAGAATGCCAGAATACACTGCTTTGTGAATACCAGAATTCACTGCTGAGAGCATACCAGAATACACTGCTCTGAGAATATGTTGCTTGTAGAAAGAAATTTTACAGTGAAAGTGGGAACATTACTATTAGAAGGGAATTTTACTGAGAGAGAGTGGCATTACTCTCAGAAAAACCCACTCCAAGAAAAACAGTAGTTCTTTGAAAACATTACTCTTTGGCATTGGTTATCTTGGTTCTCAACATGATTGACCCTTAGCCACCACCTTCTAGTATCTATTTGGGAAGAAAAATAAGGAGAAATAATGTTTTGATTTTTTTAAGAATAAGATAGAATAATACGGTTGAGGATGAACTTATAGATACTAGGGCATGACATGACTAGCCGATTTATCGGATCGGGCCTCTCTGACCTCCCATCTAGCCAAAGTAAGGGCTGAAGTGGATGCCTAACCACAAGGATACTGTCCTACAGCATCATAGGTCACTACCCACGGCCAACAGGTGACCTTATTTAAAAATGTTATCTGAATAGCATTTCATAATATATGGTTATGCTAGTAACACTAAATAACATGTTTTATGTGAGTAACACTATATAGTATATTAGTATATTGTCAGATTAATAACATTAAATAAAATGTGTGAGTAACACTATATAGTATATTAGTATATTATCATTAATAACATTAAATAACATGTTCTGTGAGTAACACTATATAGAATATTAGTATATTGTCATATTAATAACATTAAATAACATGTTCTGTGAGTAACACTATATAGAATATTAGTATATTATCATTAATAACATTAAATAATATGTTCTGTGAGTAACACTATATAGAATATAAGTATATTGTCATATTAATAACATTAAATAAAATGTGTGAGTAACACTATATAGAATATTAGTATATTATCATTAATAACATTAAATAACATGTTCTGTGAGTAACACTATATAGAATACTAGCAGGACCCGTGTCCCGGCGTTGCCCGGGGAAATATAACAGCCTGATTTTAATTTATAAGTTAAATAAATAGATTCAGAAAATAAATCATTTCACTGGAAGTAATTTAAGTAATTAAAATAGGATTGATGTTTTACCTTCTGGTGCCAATATGTATAGACATTGTAGAGAGCCTACCCTTGAACATCCTACATAAAACTGCCCATGGCTAAAGCAAGGTGAAGTCAAGTTTAGACCAACCACTGCCAATGATTGTCCTTGGGACTTGTTAATTGTCATGGCAAAACACAATTTAACTGGGAACTGAAGCCTTTTAAATTCTATTGCAGAATCCGACGGAATAATGGTTATTCTGGGAAAGAATGTCAGTTTGCTCCTTGCCACACCAGTTAGTATTACAGCTTCTATCACATGAGGTTTCATGCGTTGGAATTTCATCAAGCAGTTGTTGATTGACGACATGTACCATGTCATTTTTAGTAGCTAGAATTGCTCTCTCCGTTAGCCATTCAGGATGCACATAGTTTTCGGCTATATTTGGATAAACTTTGCTACTAAGTTCTGTGAGTGATGAAACAATTGAGCCAATACCTGGAGTAATAACAATCGTGCCATTATTGGTTGTTGCAAGCTTGCCATCACCTATTTTTAGGAGTAGGGAGGCAAACTCACCAGCCATTGGGTCACTATTGAGATGTACACGCATGTTTGTAAATAACGTTACAGTCTTAATGTACTTCCACAAATATGACAATTTAATGCAAGCATTTAGCTCGTCAGCGGGACTTCCACGTGGAACAATAGGAAGCGTTTGTCGGAAGTCACCTGCTAATAAAAGTGTTATGCCACCCATAACAACATCACGTTTCTTGAGATCACGCAATGTTTTATCTAGAGTATCGAACGCTTGTTTATGTGCCATTGTAGATTCATCCCATACGATCAAGGAACAATTCTGTAAAACTTTAGCTGGATCTGATCCTCTTTCTATTTGACAAATTGGATCAGCATCTTTTGTTAAGGATAATGGCAACTGAAATGTGGAGTGAGCTGTCCTACCATCAGGAAGAATAGTGGTTGCAATGCCCAATGATGCCACTGGCACAGCTATTTTGCTTTCTGACCTAACTTTAGCAAGAATTAACTTGGTAACAAATGTCTTTCCTGTACCTCCGGGTGCATCAAGGAATATCAGGCCACCTTGCTGATCTTCTACAGTATTAAGTATAGTACGAAAAATATGAATTTGATCATTTAGTTGTGCGATACCATCTCGAACAATTGATGCTTGCTCATGAGTTTGATAACTAATTTCACGCGTCCATGAAGTAATGACCGGATGTGTATTAGATCGATTAGGTGAGGTAAGACCCAATTTTGTCAGTGTTTTACCATTCATCCTATAAGTCATAGCTTCTATATGTACTAAAGCCATATTGAAGATGTCGTCTAAAAGTGTTATATCAACTTCAGGCAGTTGATTGCGTTTCCTAAGAAGGAAATCTTCACTAAAAGCTTCTTTGTGTGCATCCCAAAGTCATTTTGGATGAGACACTGCACATGATCACAAACAAATGTCTAAAATTGTTTGCAGAATCAGATATAGATGTTTCCTGTAGTGTAGCATCCAAGTGGTTATCATCTTCAAGTAGTCCATGTGCACTACATGCATCCCTGAATGTAGTCATAACTTGACCATTGATCGTTTTTAGGTCATTAAAGCTCTGTGTACCTCTAACATTGTGTAGAAGTAGTCTCAAACAGAAGCAACTCTATCTGCCGCAGTACTTTCAGTAAAGTATATCCACTGTCCATTTTCTAGATGAACTGATAGATGAATAACTGGGGGATGCTATACATGTATGTGAAAGTTAAGTATTCTCCAAATGGTTTCATTGGTTGATATGTAACGTCCCATTTCGTATCTCTTAACTTCATCATGAGCATTACTTTCAAGTGTGAAGGTATCTTGATGACTACCTTTATTTACATATTTACAAATGTATTTTATTGATTTCACGCTGTTGCAATATTCAACATTGATATGTGCATAAAAAATCTTACAAAGCAGTTTATTATGTGGTACAACGCATCGGTTGTCTACAGGAACTGTTATGTTGCCAGGTAGGGTAACTGTCGTCTTAAAACCTCCAGCTAAAGGAGATAGTCGTCGATATTGTGGGTAGCCATTTGTATCCGATTGAGTTTCACTCAAGAAGTGTCTGGGATATCTCTTACTGCAGTGTCCATCTTTGAGACAGAGTGAACATCTGTTTATGTTTCCACATGGTCCATGAATCATATGATGCCTACTGAATCCGGAATTTCCACACTGATAACTGAATCTATGTCATAGGATCTCAAATTTTGTTGCACCTCCATTATGCTCCATCGCCATCTGAAATTGTTGGATATATACATTTTCTCTGTGAAGCATGCTTTGCAATGCAAGAACAATATCTAATTTAGTGTTTGAGAAAGGGTTATATCTAATCGCCCCATACATGTGGTCGCCATAAGGTGAATCGTAACATAAAACGGGCAGCACTTTTCACGGCCACCATCGTCCGCCACCAGGCATTTTGCTCATGTGACTCAATCGCAGTCATTTAAAAATAGAGAATAGTCTTTATTATTATAAATAATCATATAATAGGCAATTTCCCCGCCCTCCCAATACATGTTTTTTTTTTATTTCGGTTTAGTTTTATTTGTTTTACTTTTCGAAATACTATAATTAACGTTGATGGATTTTCCGCATATTCCTGAGTGTTCTGTCGATTTAAATATATTGTACAATTCGGTGTTTTATGGCCCCCTCCCTCGAATACGATATTTTTCTTTTCGGTTTATTTATATTTTGTTACTTTTCAAAACAGATCCACCACATCAACCTATCAATCCCGCCACACCCCGCTGCTAGGCATTTGACTCATGTCACTCAATCGCAGTCAATTAAAAATATAGCGAATAGTCTTCCTTATTGAAAATAATCATATAATCGTCATTTTATTTCCCCCCCCGACCATCCGAATACAATTTGTAATGCTCATTTTCCAATTGTCTTTTCAGCCAAAGAAAATGGAATTTCTATACAAAGATCTGTAGGCCTCTTTAATTAATTGCTGAGATTTCAATTCCCCCCCCCACCCCAACATTTGATTAAAAAAAAATGTATCTATGGTGTTTGTGTATGTTTTGGTAATTTTCTGAAAGTATTTAACGTTGAGGGAACTTTTCACAAGGAAGCAATTTTTAGTGTAATTTATTTATTAATAATTTATAAAAATAATATTTATTTTTATTATATGAAATAAACTGTATCAAAATAGTGAACAGTTATTGTGAAAATAAAAAGTTATCATTTAAATAATATTTATTTTTATTATATGAAATAAACTGTATCAAAATAGTGAACAGTTATTGTGAAAATAAAAAGTTATCATTTAAATGAATAGCCATTAAAAGAATGGGAAAAGTATGTGCGAAGGAAGAAGTAGTTAATGTCATTTGGCTAATCTATAACTAATTTTTTTTCCGAACGTATTACGTTGGGTCAAATTCTGTAGAAGTAAAGTTTTTTGTTTTTCTTTTAGTAAGTAAAAACGTAATTGTTTTATCTTATTTTTTATAGTTGGAAGTTTTCATGTTTGTTATTATGTAATCGCTGTCCTTTAAGTGTAATAATGAGAAAAACGTAAAGGAAAAATGTATCTTTTCGGTTTGTTTATGTTTTGTTTATTTTTTCAAAGTATTTAACGGTTAGGGAAGTTTTCCCAAAGAAGCCATTGTTATTGTATTTTAGTTAGTAATAATTTATAAAAATAATTTTTTTTTTTTGTTATTGTACGAATTAAAAGTTTCTCAAAATAGTCAACAGTTATTTTTGGAAATGAACAGTTATCATTTAAATGAATAGACATTAAAAGAATGGGAAGAATCCGTGCGAAGCAAGAATTTGGGAATGTAATTCGGTTATTCTGTAACCGTGTTTTTTTTCTTAACGTAATCTGTTGTTTTTTTTTTTCGTAAAGTATTACGGTGGGTCAAAATCGGTAGAAGTAAGTTTATTTGTTTTGTTTTAGTATGGAAAACGTAATTTTTTTATATAATTTTTTAGAGATGAAATGTAATATATTTGTTATTATGTAGTATCTTGGCGGCTATTGAATTAAGTAGGAAGTCGATTTAATGAAGGAATTTTAGCCGTCATGTTTGAAGAATAAATGTTGCAGGTACTGTGTTCGTTAATGTCATTCGCTTAATTCCGGAATGAATGTAAATGTGGAAATCATAGTTAGAAATAGGAAAAACGTAATCTGATATTCGCGGAATATCATCGGATTCAACGGGAGCGGTCATTATTTGTTTGCGTATTGCTTTATATTATGTAGTAAATTAATACCAGGCAAATAATAAATAAGGACGGACTGTTTTGTGAAAAGTAAACTGTGTTTATTAGTACCCGGTGTCGATGAGTGTAGTCACAGTACACAATTGTTAGGGGGAAAGTTTTTGCTACCACCTATATGGTGTTGGTTTTTCGGAGAGACGTTGATGGTGGGCCAAATATAATATTTAGTGTTAGGTTGGAAAAAATAATAACAACTTTACTAAAACACGCTCGAGTGAATAAGTGTAGTATAGCGGTGAGTTTAGTAGCCTGTGATGTATGTGGTTATTTTCCTATTCGACGCGAAGGTACAGGGGAAAAAACGTCTTTACTTTATATATTAGATAAGTATATTGTCATATTAATAACATTAAATAAAATGTGTGAGTAACACTATATAGTATATTAGTATATTATCATTAATAACATTAAATAATATGTTCTGTGAGTAACACTATATAGAATATAAGTATATTGTCATATTAATAACATTAAATAAAATGTGTGAGTAACACTATATAGAATATTAGTATATTATCATTAATAACATTAAATAACATGTTCTGTGAGTGACACTAGCAGTAACGCTTTTTTTTCTTATCGTTCATAACGAGTAATCTTTTATTGGAAACCTGATTTAATCGTACCGGCTATGATACAATAATTCCGTTAACATTGATTGAACGGATAATGCAATAACAACAGCAATATCATTTTCAGATGATCGATAAGATGTTTTCTTAGCAAAGCAACATCGGATCCGAATAATAAATTTAGCAGAATCATAATTTAATGGATAGTAATACAAATAATTCTATTGTTTTCGGAACAGAAATATGATTTGCGTCTTGGGCTGAATAATCACAATGAAAGCTTCCAGATTGCGTAAATCTGTAGAACCACATATGAAACTTCCAAATTGTATAATTTTGTATTTTTTTCTTTGGGTATCCTTTTTGTCCTTCTGTTTTGAGACAATATGCACCCTCTGAAAGTGTGCTTGTACATTGAATTTATATTCAAACAAGGGTTGCCTAATCTATAACTACACTTCTGACATGGCATTGGTTAAGTCCAGTGGCATGGAGAAATTTAAGACGACCAAAAAGGCATACTAAGATAAGTGAAAAGGACTGAGTCCACTCTCTCTACCAGGCAAGCTATGCCTATAAAGATACACTGTGTGTTATATGATGGAGATGTGTTTACATGCAGGTGTTATTTTGAAAATTTTCTTCTCTTAGACTAGTTGCTTTACGAAGGTTTGAGAGTTTAATGTACCCTAGTATTTATCGAAAGCTATGGGGGAGGATTGATGAAGTCATACATGTCCCAAGAATATTATAGAATGTGACTTTACAGCCACTTCCGTTTCCACACTTAGGAAATACCATATTCCCAAATGGTCACTCATCAAAATACTTATCAGGCTCAATGTGCTTAAATTCAACGATCCAGTCAGAATCGGTATTTCAATGTGATTTAGTTCTAATTAACATTTAGTGTAAATATTTTTACATTTGTAAGACCATGGCAAGTCAGATAAAAGGTTCAAGGTTTGATGGAGCTCTTCTTATTTATTGTCGACTGAAGTAATCAGAGGGTTAGCTGTATCTTAGTAATAATTATGATGTTTCAGCCATTATACAATGAGGTAGCTGTCCTTTTATCGTACTAATATATCAAAGCCAAGTCAGGTAAAAGGTCTTTCAATATTGATTTTAGAAAAAAATATAATATACTGAGTTGTCTGCTTTATGGCATATCAACATTTTAGATCATTTAATTAATAGAGCAGTTTGGTTTAGTGGACTTATAGATATTAGATTTGGGATTTTGGGGTATAAAACCACCCTTTCATTTATCATTTCTACTCTGATGTCATTAAATAATTCCTTCATAGTACCAATAGTGTTTGACCGTGTATGGGACATGTCAAATCGCACACCATGGTGGCTCCTTCTGCTCAAACAGGAATTAATGTGTGGCTTTTGTGTGGTCAATATAGAGTCGAAAAAAAGAACGACCACCTTCCTTCATGCCTTCCTACAGTCCTGTCTTTATTCTCCTAGATCGAGTTAGATTGTAAAGAATTTATTAGAGGTGTTACTGCTCCATCTAAACTGCTATTTCTTGCATATATATGCATGGATGTTTATCTTAATGTCTGTGTATAGAACCTGAAATTTGTCATTGAGGGATCTTTTAGGCAGTTTTGACTTTCTCATTTCCTCAGATTCCTATGTGACTTGGGATCCAACAAAATATAATGTCTTTGGTGTCAAACAACCATAACATTTTACATAATAGATTAATGATCAGCCGGTTTTCAAATTTTTTATGTTTTTAATACCGATAAAGAGTTGGAAAAAAATAATTACAGTTTTCCTTAATATATCTTAAGTATTATTTTTTTGTATGCAAGAGACAGAAAACAAAGACAGGGACCGTGCTAGCGAGATACACACATACACATATATATTATATATATATATATATATATATATATATATATATATTACTTATGTTTTTATCTTATGTGTGTATATGAGTTTTGTAAATAGTGATGAATGCATGCACATTATTTGTGGGTGTTTTTGTTTCTCAAATACGAAGTTGACATGTTTCAGTTGTTAAATCATTCAAAGCAAAACTATATATATATATATATATATATCTATATACACATCCATACATACACACATCTATACATATATACACATACACAAATCCATATATACATACGCACATCCATCCATATATATACATACGCACATCCATCCATATATATACATACGCACATCCATCCATATATATACATACGCACATCCATACATATACATATATATATATACATATACATATATATATATATATATATATATACATACATAATTAATTAAGTTAAAATTAGAAGGACTGACCCGGAAAAATTAGCTTTTCGTAGTCCTACAATAGGGCTAGGACCATGTCTTATAGAGTTACGATGGTGCCTCAAACTAAGATCCCGCACTGACGCATTTCTGAGCCATGATAGTGCTATATATATATATATATATATATATATATATATGCACATTACACAAAAGTAGACAAATAAAAGATAAAATTTATCCACTTAGGTACAATACAAAGCTACACCCATAGACACATATATATATATATATACAAAAGTTATAGTTAAGGACACTGATCTACAGCTATTTATCAATATATACTTGTACATATACATACATATGCAAATATGTATACAGGCATATGCACAAATACACTTCAATGTGGGCATGCATATACATGTGTATCCAAAACTATAAATTAAATAGTCACATATATGTACACACAACACATGTACTCATCTATATTCACATACATGAGAATATACATTCACTTCACCAATTGGCTTATGAAAGTGAAATGTTCAAAATAGAGGGATTCGTCCTCTACTCTTCAGAAATGCCTCTCAATATTCTCTGAGTAGCTCATTCTTAGATTCAAATCTTTTGCAGTTCTTTCTCTATGATGCCAGCAAAGCAAAATATTCATTGCTGCCTACAAAACAATGAATCTTATATACTAATTGTGTTAACCATTGATGAGCTATGATTTTTTTTGTGTTCAAACATCTCATATTTAAAAAAAAACTTTTTATGGAAATCGCTCCAGACATGATGTAAGGAGCTAAAAAAAATAATACTTCAAGGTTAAAAACTAGCCAACAATAAGTGTTAGATGGATAGATTCCGACCCAGAAAACAGTAATTCTTCTCCCTTTGTCAGAAACATCACTCATGGAATGCGAGGACTGTAGGACAAAATAAGGGAAGCAAGAATTATGAGGCTTACGAAAGTAAACCAAATGTTCATTTTCTACTCTCCTTGGGTGATTATTTGGGAACATCAGATCAAATAGGATATACTAGTATGTTGATATAATGGTACTCAATAATAAGTGGTATATTTATTTAGTATAAAACATGTTTTGACTAAGATGAAGACGACTTAAGTCTCGTCAGGCAAAATATTCAATCCAAAATGAGTGCCAAATCAAAGAAAATCCTATTTCCAATCAAGTAACGTCATGTAACCAGAATCCAACAAGCCACTGGAGAAATTCATATTTCGTCTCCAAACTTTCTTGAAGCAATTTATTTCATGGGATCAGAACATTTACATTACCCCAAACCTATGATCAAACGGATGTGCATTCCGACTGGTTGCGCTGTTTTCATTGTATTCTATTTTAGCAAGAAGTTTCAGTTCTGCACAAAGCGACAAGCGAGGTCGACTGCTACATTGCTCAATGATCAATACATGATAAAATGGAATGAGTAGAACTTTAAAAAATAAATTCTATCTTTTATAAAAAATGACAAGAAAATACCTTGTTCATTTTTTATATCAAGGCCTTCCATTTTTAGCTGCAGAATCTAATGATTCCCCACCCAAGACAATTAATTCTCTGCAGAGAACTGATGATTAATTCTAATTAAAGCAAGCAGACGCTTGCCTACCCATCATTTAGACCAAGTGATTCCACCCTTGAAAGGTATTAGGGATCTAATCACAACATGGGACTAGAACCATGAATGAGGGACTTACTCGGACAAATGAGCCTTTCGTGGTTCTACTATAGGGCAAGGACTATGCTAGATAGAGTCACAATGATGCCTTGGATGAAGATCCAGCACAGAGATGCCTATGGGCTATGATAGTGCTAAACGTGTATAACCAAATTTCAGCGTTTTACTGGAGATTTTTTTTATTTGTTTATTATTATTTTGCTTAGCTGATTATTCTTGGCTAGAATTTTTTAAATTGCGTGCGTATAGTTTTTTACGATCTATATAAGTTAAATCATGGAGTCTATTTTTCAGTTTATGATAAACCTACTAATAGACTTAGAATATCAAAAATAGAGCTAATATGTAAATTGAATATAAAGTTATTTTAATTGTGGAATCAATTTTTGGAAAAAGTGTTTTGCAAAATAACTTGCAAAGTCATGAGATAGTTTAAAATCGATATTTATTATTTTGATTTATGGGTAATGGTTATTAATATGTAGATACGTATACATACATGTAAGCATGCATATGCACACAATGCATTCTGCATATAAATACTCATGTGACTAGGAATATGTTCACAAAATGTGTATCCATATACAAAGTCAAAACATTTCTGAGGGTATATATACATAAACGTAATTGTATTATTTCTTAAGAGTATATGTTAAATCTCGTGGTTCAGACGATTATAATCTACTCATTAGAGATCAGCTATTTTTGGAGAGCAATATCTAACTAAGATCTAATACATTAAATGCGTTTCATGGAATTAGTATTTAATTTTTCTATGTGTTTTCATGCCTGACAAGTAACAAAAATCAATCATAAACAATACTTTACATCTCTAAATCTTATCACAAGTTTCTCATTTAAAGATTTACACATTTTTGCTTTAATTTTCTCTTGTTCTATTGTTGGTGTTTATTCTTTTCTTGTAAGCTCAAAAAGGTTATTATTTCTATATTTTTCATTGTTGAAGAAAGATTTATGATTATATAACCTGTTTTTAAATGAGTTTGCTGTACTACTTATGTAAAAATCTTTTCTTTAGGATTTTCTTTCATAGATATTTTTCCTATGTATTCTATAGATGTTGAGTAGTGAGCAGCTATTTACTTTTTGTAGTTGCAACTATTTTGACCTACCATATTATTTACATTTTTATTTATGGTTACCATTTTTTTGTTATTTTTATTATGTTTTTTTCTAAATTATAGGTTAATAACTAAACTTCACGATATTGTTCATTGAACATTTTGTATCCTCATTTCGTTTTTGCCATTTGATTAAATGGAGGTTTAAACCATATGACATTCTGATCTCTTTTTGTATTCATTATAGATTTCTTAAAACTAATTTTTATGTCTTTATAGTTGCTGTTTATAAAACGGTTATATATATATTTTTATATTCATAAAACGTTTGCAGGGTTACCCAGCATTGTCTGTAGAGGGGAGGGGGCATGGGTAAATAAATAGAACTTTTAAAGAAAATGTTTATTTTGTGCATGTTTTTTTTTGTATTTTAAGTAAGATTTAACTTGTGGTGTGGACAATAATCTATTTTGCAGACAAAATTATTGTAACACACAAAACACGCATTTCTGCCTATTTCTTTTTTTTTGTTAAAATCTGAAGAAACAAATCGTTGCCTGCTAATAACAATGATCGTGAGTTCATTCTACATTTGAACATATTTAATTTGAATAGTGAAAACTATTTACTTTAATTTGAAGAGAAAATGCTCGCTTGTTAAAAACTGCAAGTAAATTTTATATTTAAACATTCACTTACAAAGGAATTTTTTTATTACTTGAAAAACGAAATCATCTGAATGCTTTCTGACTATTTTTCTTTTTTCAAATCTGATGAAAAAATAATAGTGATCTCATTCTATATTTAAGCATTCACTTATGGAGAAATGCTTTTTTATTTGAATAATAAAAGCCTGATTAAGTATTTATTCATTACCCAACGATAAGATTTGGGACGCCATTTGCATTTTACATATTTGTGACAAACACATTGATGAACTCACTGACTTTACTTTATTATAAATATATATATATATATATATATATGATTATTTTTATTTACACTCACATGTACAAAATCTGCGACACTGGCATGTCGATGTTATCGATCAACAGCTATTACAAACTGAGATCGCATCAGGCAGAGTTAGAATCCGATCTTAACCTTAGATCATATTTAGAAATATTTCCAAATATGATCTAAGGTTGAGACTGGATTCTAACTCTGCCTGATGAGATTTCAGTTTGTAATAGCTGTTGATCGATAACATCGACATGTCAGTGTCGCAGATTTTGTACATGTGAGTGTAAATAAAAATCATATATAAAAGCTCTATTTGATATTGAGCACTTTTTATAAACCCGGTTGAAATTCTTTGGATTACTACCCTGTGGATGTTTTACCTGGATTATTATATATATATATATATATATATATATATATATATATATATATATATATATATATATATTGACAAGTTTGATTCAATAGAAGTGAAAACTTCTGTTTATTTCTTTTTTGATCCATTGCTGACCAGCAATCTGATGTTATGTCCCAGTGTAAACAGGAACTCACCATAATTGCAAGTACTTTCAACTCGCATGAGCCATTCCCAGGCAATGATAATGTTTGCACAAATTAGAATTTGTGAATTTATTAAGAAAGATCGATTAATATATATGTGTGTGTGTTTTGTTTATCATAAGTACTAGCAAATATACGCTCCCTCCGGTCACATATTTTTGCTAGTATGTAATTTGGGTAGAGCTTTTTATCACTACAATTAATTTAAATAATATATTGCACATGATAAGTAACATCATTAATAAAAAGATAAATTAAGTTTGCATTATTTTGGTTTGTAACAACCGTAAACAGTTTTTGCATTAAAAATAAATTTAAAGAAAATAAAAATTTTAAATAAAAATTGAATGTAGTATTTATTATAGTGTAGTAGTAACGA
Organism: Sepiola atlantica; assembly: GCA_963556195.1. NCBI lineage: Eukaryota > Metazoa > Mollusca > Cephalopoda > Sepiida > Sepiolidae > Sepiola > Sepiola atlantica. The sequence goes on from OY744524.1 coordinate 137,866,184, forward strand.
ATGAAAGTTAATAAGAGAAGGAAAAGAAGAAATAATTGTTACCTTATATACGATTCTAAAAACAGTTATTTACTTACCCAGTAGAAGGTGCCCCCCCCCCCCCACCAAGGTATCGTCTGCTCGCATTTCTTTACACCCAATCGGTTTGCACTCAATCCAGGTCAGAATATAATAAGTGATATTTTATATCTTTCAAAGTGGAAAAAAAGGTGTACGTAAATTGAAAGCAACAATTAAAAACAACAAAATACCGACCCTAACCCTAATGACGGGGTCAAAGTTAGCGCGGGTCCTAAAGTGAAAACTAAATTCGTTATAAGGTGTGTGTGTGTGTGTTTTTAAATAGTAATTTTTAAATCAATTATTATTTTAATCAAGCAATTTGATTCAGTGAATTTAATGGCTAATAAGATTAAGAAAATAAACAAACTTAGAACGGTTTAAAAAAATAAATAAGAGGAAAATTATCACGGTGAAGTCCAGCGTTGTTGTTTATATTTTAAATAACGTGCCGTATTAACGCTGGCTGTTTAATCAGTTGCGTCATATTGAATTAACGGAGGGAGGGATGGGAACCACTGATTAAACAGCCAGCATTAATCCATTCGTCATAGTTATATCAACTACGTAACGCATTTCATGTATGTATGTATCTATCTGTCTAAATTATAATTTATAAGTAAGATTATTAGCGTGCAAAATAGCGTAAATACATTTGGAATTCTGAAGAAAACAATCATGAGTGTATATTTGTGAATATTTACTAGAAGTTGAAAAGCAATTGATTATGTAAATTGAGAAATGCGCAGTGTTTTCGGCTGTTTTTCTAGTAGTATATAATGACGTTGGCAGACTTAGTAAATAACCATGCTATTCTGATAGAGTTTTGGCTTCAGACAGACAGATACATAAACTCCATTATTAATAGATAAATATTTAGACCAAATATAACGAAATACATGGGTTGTTGTCCAGGCATTCAGTTAAACCGCTGATAACAACAGACCCCTAGTTTCTTGTTAGAGCATCTATCTCGGAGATAGACACCTCAAACTCAAGTCCCGAAGAAAGATAATAATAATAATAATTAAGATAGATAATGGAATGGATCAGATGGGTTGAATTATCTCCATAGCAGTCTGTTGCTGGTTATACTTCACACAATTTATTTATACACCTTGCTTACATCACCTGGTATTCCTAAATGGTCACCCATCTAAGTATTGACCAGGCTGAACATTGCTTAACTTCTGTGATATGACAGGAATCAGTGTTTCACTAGGATTTTACAGTAATATCAGGATGTCTGTATGTAGGGAGTTCCTCTTGATTTAAAAATCTCTGACCAAAAGACGTATAAGTGGTAATGCAAGTGTTATGTACCATCAATCTTATGTCCAAAGGTGACGAGATCATGTGGCTGCACTATGTGCGAAAGATGAGCTTTTGTATTGGAAGAAAAAGAAGAGAAGTTTTATTTTTTTCTCAAATACAAATGATTGCTACTCTCTTATTTGTACGAAACTAGAATATCCATCCCAGGAAGGGTAAAATAAATTTGGCACCATTTTTATGACCCCTTACGAAGATTAAAAAAGCATTCAAAATCCTTAGCTCATGTATCAAAAGATTGGAAGTTTTGGAAACTATTTACATCCAATAATTTTAGAGATTAAAACAACATTACCGTAATAAAATTAGTTTAATTAATAATCAAACACTATTGTGATAATTCAATTTTAAAAATCATATTTAAAAAATATATATTCTTTTGTAAAAAAAAAGAAGTTTTATAAATGCGATACAAAAAAAAAGTACAACGACTCCTGGGCAGCGTCTGGTAAGTAGAGCAAGTTCAAAATATTTTCCTTTTTTCATAATATTTTACAGTATTTTAGGTATCATATTTGAGTCGAGAGGGGGGCATGCAGTGATCATTTGAATGGTGCAGGAAGGAACATTTTATGACGAGTATTATCCAACTTTTGTTATTATGATCGTCATGTCATGACTTGTCAGAATTCCAATCTTCCTTTCCACATTTCGAATCTCCAGAATCCTTAAAATTCTTTTCTGGATTACTTTGCCTGTCACTCAATTTGCAGCAATAGATGGATCCAACCAAGAGATATTAAAACCGTTTACGTATGTCAAATAAAACGCCCAGACAATCCGATATAAACACTGACAAATATATTAATAAATATTAATGTGCAGCAATATTTAGATGCGGGTGTATAAAAATATGATTAGAATTGAACATTTTACTACCTAAGTTTAAAATTAAGAGAATGGAAAATTTTATTAGAAGTTAAAAGCAGAACGAGAACTAACGTGTATAGGAAGTTGCATCATGGGAGGAAGTCCACAGTGAAACAAAGAAGACAAGAGAAAAGTCTTTCTCTTTGGCAGATGAAATGATTGGGTTCCGTCACAGTTCTCAACGCTCTTTCTTCATTGACCTCCCTCCTCGGGGGGGGGGGGGCTTATGTGTAACCCTAGCATGTTGTGAGAGAATAAAATATCAAGGAACATGATCTATTGAGTGATAAAGTTGTTGGAATTTTTTCTTTTGTGTTATCCATTTTTGCAGCTACCAGGCGAATAGGGAAAACAGATGCTTCGGCCGCCACATCAAAGACGACCAGCTATTTCTCTCAATAAAGTGGACTATATATTGATGGAAGAACACACCACACTATGTTACAAATGTATTGGTGGACATAGATGACACCTCCATGCCCCTATTTTTGAAAATGCTTGTTATTCGATGTTGTTGAAAAATATTTGTGAATTACTATTGATTAAGACACGCGATTTGTTCAATTTCAGTTCTCTATTTTAGTTCAACGTAAAATGATAACCCAGAGAGTTGATATACTAAAATAGTTGTTATTCGTTTTAAAAAAACTTACAGATTACAATATCGATTAAATACCAAATTTGCAGATTATAATTTTTTTTTCTTTTTAATTTTAAGCATGGCAAATGTTCAGTTTAGTATGTAACTTTAAAGTAAAATTTACATGTGCTGAAAAGGCATTTATAAACGGGATAATTTTGGTTATAGTTCAAGGCTGGAGTTAGTTTTTTTTTTTAACTCATGAGTCACCACTTATCAAGGTCACTCAAGAATAAAGGTTAATGAGATGGATAGATTATGAGAGAATTGAAAATGATGAATGGAAAGAACAAAATGTGATTATTTATGAGGATGATTTATGACAAGTATTTGTTGACAATGGTTTGACGACCATGTTATATACCTGTAAAATGATAACCCAGGAATAATAAAGTTGTTATTAGAAGTTGAAATGATGTTCTGCAGTAGTGTGTTCCATAGATAGGAAGTCCTTGGAGGGTTATATTCTCAGCGAAGTTCAATTTAGGGGTTAGAGATCTAGTCATGGTTAGAGTTAAGATTAATAACATTTTATTTTAGACTTTCATAAGAAAATTTAACCCCCTACTTAGAACAGATAATTAAAAAATTTCCATTTATAATTTCAAATATATATTTTTTTGAATTTAGTAAAGATGTTATAGGGGATGGGCATGTCGTATATGTATATCTATATCACTAGAAGTATATTTAGAGCTTATCCAGAAGTCGACTGACATGAACAAAACAAAAAAAAATTAAGAAATTCTTTTTATGACGGAAAGCATATATTGTAAATAAAAAAAATCATGTAAATTGATCAAGCAAAATGAAATTTATGGGGTAAACTATAGACGCCATCTTTTAAAGTGTGGTTGCTGGACAAGATGGGACAAAGGACATACCTCCAAAACTTCAAACTTTTGTGCAGTTTGAAGTTTTGGAGTTATGTCCTTGTTCCCTTCTTGTCTGGCAACCAAAATGTAAAAAATGGCATCCATAGATCGACTATTGTATATATTTTTTTTTATTTCTTTGGAATAAATTGGAGCCTAACACTATTGCACTTATTAAATGGTTTAAGAGGGTTTCCATATTAGTATGCTGAAGACATCATCAGCTGAGTTTTTTTTATAAATTTGAGTATACAGGGTTTGGGGAAAATCATTAGCGTAACTTTAGGATTGTTCTATATGTATAAATGAGCCTCTTTGTGTGGGGGTCGCTTTTATAATAGCACTCCATTATTACTAGTCTAACTTCCTTTGTTGTCCGTTTCTTCTTCTGCATGATCTTTGATTTGTGCTGATCATATTTATTTAGTTGTATTTGGTCTCTTATATTCTATTACCTGAAATGTTAGCTATCGATCAATTCTTCTGAGCTCCACTGATTATATATTTTTTTGTGTCATTTTTTTTTGCATGGTTTTGTTGGTCGATTGTGGCAACACCAGACCCAGGCTTACTTTACTTATGATCCTATCACAGAGATATTATTAATCTATCTCATATGTAGAAATAATAGAGCACTAACATTCAACGTGTTAGATGTTTCCAATGAAAAAGGTTCATCAGTATTTGTTTCAGTGGTTCAGTGTCTATAACTCGGAAAGCAAGCGTTTCCAGAATTATATACACATGTAGAACATAATCCTAAAGTTATGTTATCGATTTTCCAAACACCCTATATTAGTATTGAATTAATTTTACTTGAAATATTTTTCGAAAAGAAAAACCTGTACAAGAAGAAAGTTTTATAGTGAAAGTGAGTGCTCACAGCCTTGTCAGAAAAATGATCATCTTATCCCGGGACTGAGAAAAAATGCTCGGTCACTACTTCACCAATGTAATGGCTTACGAGGATATTTGAACTTTAAACTTCTGAGTCACGTTTTCGGTTGGCCAGCATACGGCTTCTTCCAGCCCAAAAGTGGAATCGGATCGGAAATACTACAAATCATTTTTCATTTGTTTTCTCTTTTATAGTACATAAGCTCTTTTCAGGTTATCCAATGCAAAAATGCAATATCAATTGCATACAACTTTTTTCTTTTACTTACATTCACCTCAAACAAGGTACATTGCCACTATGACGTAAGTGACTACTGTGAATTAGGAGCAATATTCATAGGGGCATTCTAAGTGGGGATTTGTACCGCGAGATGCTTGTTCAAATTGCATTTAAATTTCTGCATGTTAGTACAGTAAGGGAAATAAGGAGCAGGGAGGGAATTCCAAAGGCTAGCAGTTCGAGGAAAGTATACAATTAATTGGACACAAATTGTTATTTCATTCCTAGCTGGGGATGTATTAATACATTTTTCCAAGATATTAATGCAATACCTCTGATAGGATTTGAACTCAGGATAGTTGATTCCATAGTCTATAATAGTATCCATTAGGCCAATCACACACCTAACCATTGCTTGTCGATAACAATACACATAATAATAATACTTCCCTCTATAATAAAGACGAATGTATATCTATTTGTATATAGATAAATATATCCATCCATCCATCACACAAAAATTAACAAATAAAAACTGCCAGACGAACCAATTCAAGTTTTAGAAGAGAGAAAGCAAATCGCAAGTCAGATAACCTCCTCTGCCGTCTTAAAAAAAAAATCGGGAAAAATCCATCACTCTATTTCCATAATGAGACGTTTTTTCAATTCTTTCTATACAAATTGATACGTTTTTTTCCTCTTTTCTTTTTTACATTTTCCAGTTTGATACCTTTTCTTTCTTATTTATTTTTTTAACTTCACCGATTAAGACATTAGTTTATATGAATACAAATATTAGTGCAGACACTAGTGAAGCTTTTTTTTGTGTAAGTTTTGACCAAGGTGTACAGTTGTATATGAATAAATATATGTACCACCAAATGTTAGCAAGTAAAACACATGCCTTTTTATAGCCCTTGGATGAAACCATTTCAAGTGGTGAGGGGAGGCAAAAAAGCAAATAGCAAATCAGATATCCACCTCAGACTTAACTAACTGCCAGAAATGAATTCGGAAAGAAATCCTCCATTCTATAATAAAAAAAAGTCAACACTGGGTGATTTTTTTCTTCACGTCATCAGAAATAATAATTTACATATAAAAAAAATTTCATTACTGATGTAATTCTATAATTTTATATGAATATTTTAGTAACATGGCGAAACATAATTTTTTTCTCGTCATTTTTTACGTAGTGTGTACACTAGTACTAATAATAATACGTCAAATAATATTCGTATTAAAAATGTTTAATAACGACGATACAATATATTTGAATCACTGATTTCTTTGTTAAAAAAATAAATATTTATTACATACAAAATTTTTTGCTTGTTTTTTTATTTTGCTTGTTTTTTTTCCCCCCACTTGTAAATCTTGCCTCGTTTGTGCTTTTTTGGACGCAGGTAAGTCAACGGATTTTTCATTCCGCACTCTCCAGCGTTCTACATAAACATCCAGAAAGTACCGACGCCGAGGCACTTTTAGCGCGGGTCCTACTGTAAAAAAGCACCTAAATGTTAAATAACGACAATACAATATATTAACAATATAATGCCTAATAACAATATGTATAATAACAATGCTGTTTTATAGCAATACTCTACCAAATGAATTTCGTGGTGAGTGCAGATAAGGGGCCGAATTTAGTCACCACTAACAACCATGCAGCAGGGAGTACTGGGTTACATGGTGCTAGTAGGACTGACATAAAACCTGGATATAAAATAAAACCTGTCAAAACTGTAGGAGTCAATGGGGCAGACTCCAGAGATCAGTCAGATCACATATTAGTTACTTTCTAGAAACACCTGCAGTCAAACTGATACCGAACATCATGCTCAGAATATCTTTGGATCATATCAATGAGGCTGGGAATTCCAAAGATTGGGCACCCTGCATCTTCTTGAACAGGATTAAGCCCTGGAGGACCACACAAACATCAGTCGGCAGTCATAGAACACAGTTCTACGAGCATATATCATTTCAGGAGCACATTCACCAGTGTCTCTTAAGACTGAAGTGATACTGCGTAACTGAGTACTACTTACTAAACGGGTCACTCAACTTGATATATTTGGTGAGGAGGGGAGCTAGAAACCCAGAAAGATACGATCTGTCAAAAAGAAGATGAACTCTTCTATAGGGTCATTGGCAATCTAGAATTGAAGCAGAGCTCCAAGATCAGTAAAATAGCATATTTGGCAGTTCCTGCAGCTAAAATGATACCAAACGTCATGCTCAGCTTTCATTTGGATCCTATCAATGAGATAGAAAGGGAGAATCCTGACGATTTGAGAAAAAAAAAAAACAGGATGTCGGTACTTTTTGACAAGGCTTGCACTAGGAGAGACTGGATCACAAATTATGATAATAACAATTTGTCTATTAACAATATACATAATAACAAGATGTCTCATAACTATAAATAATAAAACTATATCTATTAACAATATGCATATTAACAATATGTCTCTTAATATGCCAGCAATTAGAGTTTGCGGATGAAAATTTGAATTATTTGAATTGATTCTCTCATAACAATCTGCGGTAATAGCATCCATCTTCATTTACGTTTCTGAAATGACATTAACGATAATGAAAGTGCTGATATACAAGATATATGAGAAGCGGATGGTCTGAAAGTCTTGAGGGACTAACATCAAATTTCAGATTAACGAAGAAGCCACAACAAAATGGCACAATCCACCCACTCTCAACCAACTTTTAATTTTCTGACGCTACAACTGTAAAGATCTTTACTTATTCATACTAGCTATACGCGTGAAAATTCCACAGATTTCCATTAGGATAATAGGTAGGTAGTCATATAGTATTTTGGAAGCAGTGTGATGTGTTCGGCACAGGATGCTCCATGTGTTTTGAGTCACTTTTATAATATATTTGGAAAAAGTATGAATCCATCATTTTTCCCCTTTCTTCCTCCCTCCCTTCTAATTAGGTTTACATTCAGTCCCAAGAGACAATGGATACTCCTTATAAGGGTGCCTGTGCGGGGAAGTATTGTGAAGGAAAGGTAGTGTAATTCCCAACCACACCTCTCCTGAACTTGCATTACTTGAGTCCAATGACAAGTAGTAGTCCAGGACTAAAAACAATGTTGGGATAAGCAAAGATATTCTCAAATGGTCACACATTTAGTGTGACCATGCTCAACGTCGCTTAATTTTGGTGATCTAATGGGAACCAGTGTATCAACGTAATTATCCTCCCCCCCCTTATATATGGGTAAAATAGTAGGATAAACTAGACTCTCAAGCCTGACTGTCGGATTTTCTGGCTAAGATCAATGTGTAATATCTGAAATTGTGTGTGTATATATATATATATATATATATATATATATATATATATATATATATATATATAGAGAGAGAGAGAGAGAGAGAGAGAGAGAGATATAAAAAAGGCATAAAATGTACATAATTAAAATAAGGTATATCCTAATACTGTAGTATGTACATTTTAAGTTAAGAATCATAGTTAGAATAAGTTATTCGTGGTATGGATCGTGCTGAAGGTAAAGTTTGTTTATGGCTAGTTGACCGGATGTGGAAGTGTATACGAGACTGCTATAAAACAAGGTAATTATGGACTTTAAACAAGAAGTATAAAAAAACGACTTATAAAGCAAAGACCAAGGCCTAGAAGAAAGAAAAAAAAGGTTAAGACAAAAACAAGAACGGTTAGGCAAAACATCCATCTTATATTTGATTGTAGTTTAAGTGAAAATGTGTATCGATGGCAAACAACTGAAGGATAGCGCACATGATACAAAGATGTATGTACGAGTGTAAACTACTCCATTGAACAATATTATCTAAAAAATAAATGAAAAACAAAATTTTGGGGGGGAATAATATATAGTGAAACAAAATATAAAAAAATAAATGAATGCGGAATGCTATAGTTTTTTCCTGTCTGGATGATTACCCTCTTTTTTACGAGCACTGATGATATCCTCTTCAAGAAAAAATAAATGCCTTATACATTTCGAACTTATATATATATATATATATATATATATCTTGGTGGAAGACTGAAACAATTGTATGTGATGTGAATAAAGACTGATTTTATGGTGAATTTGCGAGAATTTGTTCCTACATTTAATGCAGTTTTCATAATATTAAAAAACATATATATATATATATATATATATTTTTTTTTTAATAAATAAATATTTTTTATTATCCATAGACATATATATGTTTCGTATTTCACTTAATACTGATCAGCATGGATGATGAAAATGTATCGCCGGTCAAACGATTCAAATCCTGGATCCGAATAAGTCAAACCCAAGCTTCTTTCCACGAAGCTGTCATGACAATCTCACGTCAAATGCAAGAGAAATAAGTTTTGTATTTTTTTTTATAAGCCCAAATAATAAGAAACATACAGTATTCTATCTACCTAAAGGGAGAGAACTTTCAATATGGCTAAATTTGAATCCCAATTTAATCTCTCTCACAGAGCTTAATAATTATTTTTAATAAATAGTTTTTATTATCCATAGACATTATATATATATATATATATATAAACTAAAATGAATTCCAACCTATTGGGGATATTTTAAGTAGAGTGGCCCACAGAGTAAATGTAGTATTGTGGTGACTGCTACTGAGTCTAGCTAAGAATAGGATTGACAGACCATGACCACTGATTCTCTACTCTCCACACGCTTTCTTGGCCTTTTGGCTAAGATCAAAATGTAGTATCTGTTCCGATGGATACTGCACCTTATAGACTGGTATTGTCTTGGCCTTCGGGGCTTGATTTACGCCGGTCTATGGGTCTGTCCTGTGTAGTTCTAGGAGGTCAACCCTCCCAGGCTTCGCCTCCCCTTGTTGAGGAGGAGTAAGTTTATTGCTTACTGCCTGAGGCGCCCCTACCGGGGAATGCCGACGGGGCTGCCCAGGCAATTTTTAAACCCCACTTTCTCGACCCGACCTTGGGTCACATCTTACTTGTGGGAGTAAGATAAAAACTGGCCTTGTGCCTAACTCCTGGAGAGGAGTAAATCAATACTCTCCACACGTTTGAGGGCCTTGCACCTAATTTGTAAAAGTTATATAATCATATTCTTTTAGCAAATAAATAATTTAAAGTCTAGTATCTGTTCTCTCCTCGATCATGAGAAGAAATTTTTCTGGACTTAAGCAATTTTTATTTTTGCCCCAAATTTAGAGTTTCCCTTTTTGGGGTGCTAGAGTTTCCACATTAAAAACTGGCCCTGTCTAATTTTGCACTCTCAGGGGAAAGTAAGTAAATAGGGACTAAATTCTTAAACTTTAGAAAGAAACTAGTCTAAGTGAAGGAGAAACAGATTTCTGTCACATGACACACATGTTTGGTTTGTAGATCTTTTCGGTTTAGCTTTTGTTCTATGGCATATCAACACTTTTCAAATTATTCAATGCCAAAGCCAGTCATTTGGGTAAAGGTTTTTATGCTTCAAGTTCTTTCTATCTTCAAATATTTATTCATGGTCTTTGGGTATTCTATTTTGGTCATAGATGGGAACCTGACTGAGAGTTGCTCTGAGAGTAATGGTAACTCTGTGGTGACTCCTCACGCCTCAAAGCTCCCAAACTGGGGTCTCACATTTCATGCCGTACACATGACAGATTCTAGTTAATTTATAATATGACTGACAGGTACTACTGATCTGGCTCAGAGTATTGATTTACTCCTCTCCAGGAGTTAGGCACAAGGCCAGTTTTTATCTTACTCCCACAAGTAAGATGTGACCCAAGGTCGGGTCGGGAAAGTGGGGTTTAAAAATTGCCTGGGCAGCCCCGTCGGCATTCCTCGGTAGGGGCGCCTCAGGCAGTAAGCAATAAACTTACTCCTCCCCAAAGAGGGGAGGCGAAGCCTGGGAGGGTGCACCTCCTAGAACTGCACAGGACAGACCCATTGACCGGCGTAAATCAAGCCCCGAAGGCCAAGACAATACCAGTCTATGGGGTGCAGTATCCATCGGAACAGATACTACACTTTGATCTTAGCCAAAAGGCCAAGGAGCTCAGAGTAGCCCTAAGAGTAATGGTAACAAAGGAGTGGCTCAATACTCATCAAAGTTCCCAAATTCGGGCCTCACCACTAGCTGTAATTTAATGAAATACGCAGGACATTCATAGTGGAGATCAAGGGACTTCTATATAATAAAATAATATTAAAGAACAGGAAAATAAAGATATAATATATACTTTTAGAGTAGAATCTATCATGAAAGAATTGATGCTCGATATACGAGATAAAGCAATTAAATAACAAGTAAAAGATGCGAATAAAGATTGTAAAAATACAATATCTATTAAGTTATCAGTTGCTCAAAACATGGTGTTTCAAATAAAATAAATTTATTTTTCATTTCTTAAGCCGTGGCTTTTCAAAGAATGAAACCTTATTAACAGATAAGTTGGTAAGAGAAATTATCAAAAGACATAGTTTGAAAAGATATAAAGATAATATAAAATAAAGGCAAATATAAAAAATGCAAAGAGAAGAGGTTGAAAATATAGGAAACAGTTCTACCGTTGAAGGCGTCATGAAAATTTGTAGCAGCAGGTTCGAAAAACAGTAAATCCAGTAAAGATTGGCATACAAAATCTTAGAATCTGTTGAATTTTTTTTAGAGGCTAAACCATTAAAAGGCCCAAATAATAAAAAATATTAGTCATATATGTTGTATCTGGTGGCATCATCAATTATCTAATTTATTACCTGTGAGGAAATGTATAATACAGCTATAATCATCCCAGAAAATAATACCAAGTTCAATAAAAATTGGTTAATCCAAAGAGAATTTATTGGTTTGAGATATTTTTCTATCAACAACTATAAATTATGCACACCAATAAACTGATGCTTTTGGTGAAGTGCTAATAAAAATATTTGCTCCCAACTTTTGTTTTGTTTAACAGGATACAGGAAAACACCAATCAAGTTTAGTTCATAGACGCAAATGATTTTCTATGTAATTGTTGAAAGTAAGATATTTCTGCATTGATTTTATTTTATGCCTTTAAGGAAATCATTATTTTATGATTTTTTTAGATTATAGTAGGACTTTGAGAAAGAATTCATAATCCTACAGATTTCCTATGTATGAAGGGAGTGTTAAAAACTGGTGCTGATGGTGCAGTGGAAATAAAAATGGCGGCTAAGTGGTTAACGACGCGGACTGAGGACCTGGGTGTGCCGGGTTCAAATCCAGCTTGTTCCACAGAAACACTTTCATCAAAACCCATACCTGACCATGTGTCTAACTTCCTGGAGATGAGGTGAATAAAATACTTTCTTTCTTTTCAAGAGAACCATAAAAATACAAATCAAGTTGTGTTTCGTACATAATTTTCTATGCAATTGTTACACTTGCAAATAAGATATTTTTTACATTGATTTGATTTGACTGCCTTTAGCAAAATTATATATATTTTTTAATCATAATGAAATCTTGAGATGGAATGATCATAACCCTACACAACAATATCAAATTTATCGAAAGAAAAGTTATTGGCTTCAAGCCCTAACTACTCCTCTCCCCCCCCCACATAATCCCCCAAATCCTTTTTTCATTTGGAGGGGGGGGGGTACGAATGGGGTTTTCAAGTAAAATGAGACTAAGTTTACTGCTTGTGAACATTTGATTCATATGCCACAGAACCCTGAGCTACAAGAAGTTTATGCGAGGGAAGAGTCATAGAATTCTATCCTAACCAATAGCCTAGTTGAATAGCTGATCTCCACATAGCATGAAAGAATCGTTTGTTATGTAAATAATTGATGGCTTTTTAATTTTGTCTTTAAATTCAATCCACACTAGTCTGCAGCAAAGCTACTATCATGTCTAGTCTTTTAGCTTCAATGAGTGTCTGTTTGCCCAGATGCCAGATGATTTTTATGTCTTTCATTTTTCAAGTGTAGTCGTTTACACAATCTCAATCGTTAATGTCTGTTTTTTTAACAACAAACTTCTCCAGATTTCCAATACTCTGTTTTAGAACACCATCACCACTCACTGTGTTCTTGTACCAGCCGTTTATCATTGAGTTATTGCTGACAATGGCCGATGGCTTTCTCTGGAATTTGAGGGCAATAAGCAGTTTCAGGATTCCAGTAAGCTCCATGTTTATCCCATAAAGATTTGGATGGTGCTTTCCTTCCTTGGTCTTTTTATCCTCTCAGACTCTTCACAAACATTTTCTGTGGTGCCAATCGATGTTCGTGTCACCACATTTCTTTTGTGGGATGGGGATGTTAGATTATATGGTTTACAGTGTTCTCCGCTTCTTTCGATCACCATTGCAACTCACTTTGCATTCTCTCACCAGCCATTTATCATTGAGTTATGATTTTCTCTTGGAATTTTAGGGCAATAAACAGTTTCAGGATTCCAGTACACTCCATCCCCTTGCAGTTGAGGTCTGGATGGAATTATCTCTCCTCAGTCTTTCCGTGCTCTCAGATCCACCACGGCCATTTTGTGTGGAACTAACCAATGTTGGTGCCACTGCATTTATCTATTTATTTTACATGGGTCTTGGAGGGGATGTTAGATTATGGGATTTATTATTATTATTATTATTTGTACTCACTAGGAATTCTCACACAGGTCATTATCATATATTACTCACTGATAATAACCGGTGGTGTTCTCTGGAGTCTGGGTGACAAGTCTCTCCAGATTTCCAGTACTCTTTACCTCTTTCGATAACCTTTGCAAATTACTTTGGGTTATGGCAACAGCCGCTTACCATTTATCTCTTGCTGGCAACGCCCATTGGTTTTCACTGGGATTTGGGTGGCAATAATCCTCCTCTCCTCACTCATTTACTTTCAATTTTAGCTGTGTAAAGTTTGAAATGCAGGTCTATTTTATATTCAAAGTATATTTTAGCTGCGAATAGCTTTTCATTTGGTCTTTTGTACTTCAAAATTAGCAAAACTGAATGACACTAATTTTTAAAGTATTTGAAAAACTGAAGAAGAAATGAATGAAAAATTCTTCATGTCCAAGTTAACAAAACAATTTCTTGATCTGTCTAAGCCACTGGAGACATATTTTAGTAGAATCAAAACCTTTTAAAAGAATTCTTTCCGTCTTCATATTTTTTCCAATTGTCTTCTTTTGTCACCATTTCCATTTTCCCATAACTTGTTCGGTGAAGTAATTTCCAAAGACAGAAAATATGTGCATTGACAGTGGATTAAAAATGGCAGAAGTTAACTTAATTCTAACTTTTGCAATCATTTTTGCCGAAGGCGGGAAACAAAACAGATAAATAAATAACCAGCTGTCAGGTTTAGTAATTGCTTAAAAACAGAAGAAAATACATTTTGCTCAAAGACAAGAACTCAATCCCACCTTCAAACTTAAGAAAACAATATTTCATGTTCAATAATCTCTAGTATTTCAAACAATCAGTTGTTTGTTTTCTTGGTTGTTTTATGGTGTATCAACCCTTTTCAGGTTATTTAATATTTAATGCTCAATCTTGTCATTTTTTTTTTTAGTTTTCTTTCATTCCTAATGAGTTAGCACTTATCAAAGCCAAAAGCCACTCAAGTTAATGAGATGGATGGATTATCAGTTATATGATAAAGAATATTATGAGAGGATTCAAATTGATTAATAGATAGAAGAATTTGAGTATTTATGAGGACGGTTTGTAACAAAAGTTTGTTTACATTGGATTTGAAGACAACAATGTTGTAGTCTGCAAGGAATCAGTCTCGTTGTATAAGATTTTAATCTTAAATTTTTAAATATTTTTACATATTTATTCACATATTAATTCACATTGTAAATGTATGTTTTGCATATGATTTGTTTGTAGAGAAATTTATTTCATAACCATATATTTCATAAACAAAGTCTATAAAATATTCAATTTGACCCATAGATGGAACCCAGACAGGTGCTATGACTCAGTCAGAATGGATCTGAGAGTCATACTCCCCCCAAGTTCTCAAATTGGGCCTCACTATTAAATGCGGTTTTGTGTTCTATCCAGGACAGTTGGGGACATAAGACACTACTTTAACCAATCATGAAACACTACTAGTTCAACCAATTAAATCTCAACTTTCTGTTGTATTGTATACGATTCAAACCAATTTGGATTGTTTTTTTTAGATGAGTATTGATAATTTTTATTATTTGGAATATTCAGATTACCGTTCTCATCTTGGATGTTTTTCTCACAACGTATCTTTAGAAGAAGGCTACCCTGCATCAACAGGAAAAGCTTACAGAACCAAGTGTATATTTATGCTAGAAGAAAGAAATGGGTGAAACATGATAGCATATATGACGTCAATCAGACAAATGATGTCCCAAATGTAAACAAATCACATATTTTCTAACTAACTGAGCCACAACATGGTGTCCATTAAAAATACAAAACAATTTATATAGACCATTTATAGAGGGCTATTAACAATGCAGAAATATGCCAGGTTGTAAGATGGATTATCGAAAATGAAATGAAAATCTTTTGTTGTTGTTTTAACTTATTTATTAATTAATCTTACTTGCTTTCACTTTTCACTTGATTCACTAGAGATGTATGTGTGAAGCCAGTATTTCACGATATTTTGGGTGAAAAAAAATCACCCTTCTCAAGTGTTTCTATTTCGCTTAACTCAAGTCCTGCAACATGCGACAATGGTGGCATAATCCTATAAACACAATTTATATTTACGTTTTGCAAAAATATATATTTATATATATTCATTAACTAAATACATCATTTCAATTCAATACAATGAATGTAAGAAAAGTTCTTAAAAAGAAATGGTCAGAATAATAAGTGAACTTTTTCCTTGTAGATAAAGTATTTTCTCAGGTTATTTAACAAAAAAAAAAGAATAAACTTGATTAGTACTTTTGTATATTACTACCAGAAATAAATATATCGACCGAAAAAATGACAATGGAAGATGTAGTTTTCATTTAATTATTGCTGGTAACTTAATTTGCATATTATTTTCCTTTCCTTTCATAAATTCCTTAGCTTGAAGAAAGCAGACATTTTTGAGTAAAAATAAATATTTTAACAAAGTAAAGAATGGTCTGGAAATGTTAGTCCAAATCAAAAAGTAACAACAATGAAGGAACACTCACCAAAGCATATCTTTGTAAAATATCACACAGGTCATGGCGCCATATCATTTTGTGCCACAATTTTTTTTACTCTTCTTAAAGTGAATAAACTTAATCCATAACATGTGTTTTGTACTGCTGTATTACTTCTTCCTCTGATGTAGTTACATTTTGGTAACAGGTCTAAACCACCCTGTTCATTCACCCCCACCAAGGCGATAAATTCCAGATAAAAACAAATATTTTTTAAGTTGGAAAAGTTAAAAAAATATTAAATTTTGTAAGTAATATAAATATACTAGCTGTATCAACCACTATTTATTGTACTTTTATTTCATTCGAAATTCATAAACTGATATATCTGTTAAGACATTTCTCTTGCATAACTAAAAACAAGAAAATAAATCAGTTGTGAGACTGCATACCTCTGTCTGACAACGTGAGGATGGGCCAAAGTCTTATCTAGGCCTTACTTCTTCATATTGGATGAAGTATTCATAAAGTTATACCATGGTAATGTTGATAATTCAAAAATTATTTATCGGAACACACTGAAATTTTGCATATGGTTTTTGTTATCACAGAGCATCACATCTGTACATCAAATTTGGAAAAATCAGAAGTTAAAATTCCATAAATATTTCGATCTTGACCGAACTTTTCAATGTCAACGTAAACAAAATATAAGATGTGGGACTTCATTGGCTACAATATGGGCCAAGTAGAGAGTCTCTGATGAACAGAACTGAAATTATCGCAACAAAGGTGTGACATTCACCTTTTTGTAACCTTGTCCTTTGACCTAGATATCCCAAAATTAAATCGGTTTTAAGTTCGATCATGCCTGATATTTTGACCAAATTTGGTGACATTTGGTCCAGCAATGTAGACTAGACACAAACGAACCTAACAAAAAACTCAACCGAAAACATAACCTTCGCCTTGGCAGAGATAATAAGTTTCTTTACTTCTATATTATCATTACTATTATTATTATATAAAAGTATTCTTATTCTTATATAGAAGTAAACAGGTGTATTATTTTGCCATCTAATTTACATGCATGTTTGTGGTGCGTATAGACACATGTATGTAAATTAGATAGCAAGGCTTGAAAAAAATCATCCTTTTTCTAAATGCTCACATAGACATTAAAAACTATTAACTATTAGAAAGTGGTTGAATCGAACCACAGTGATAGAGGATGAGATAAATACATAGACAGCTAAGTAAGAGACGAGTGATTTGTTCAGCTAATTACAATTTACAGCTAATTAAAAAAATAAAAATAACATTTTTCTCAAATATAACTAAATCTCAGAACTAAAGAATATTTTTGCATGTATTTTGTGTTATTAAAATATATAGAAATCAGTTGTGAGACTGTATAACTCCATAACGTAAGGGTGGGCTATAGTTTATATGGGCTTTACTTTTCCATATTGTATGAAGTATTCCCAAAGTTATGCTATAGAAACGTTGATAACTCAAAAACTATTTATCTGATCAGGCTGAAATGTTGCATGGTGGTTACTGTTATCAAGAGCATCAGATCCATACATGAAATTTGGAAAAGTCGAAGTTCTGTTACCTTGATGATACCATTGGAGCACAGGGTGGAGCAGGTGCTAGTGTGATTGCAAGAATTAGGAATTCAGGTAAGTTCTGCCATTACTAACCAGCAGAGCGTTATCACTGTCGACTAAAGAAAGAGTTTATTGGCATGTGTTCAGTGTGATGATGTATGGAAATAAAACCTGGCTCGTGAGGGCATGCATGGCATGGAGAGAAATAATATGAGAATGATACAATGGATCTGTTCTGTGCGTCTTAAAGAAAAGCTCAGAGGAAGATTAAATCTGGATAGTATAGAGAGATGTGTGCAGAACAGGAGACATCAATAGTTGGGCCATGTTGAAAAAAATGGATGACAGTTCTTGGGTTAGTCGATGTAGAACAGTTGAGGTAGCAAGTTCATTTCATAGGAGAAGGCCAAGGAAAACATGAGAGAAGTGTTAAAAATGGATCTGAATGAAAGAGAGATAATCAAAGACCAGGTCAGAGATAGATTACTTTGGAAGTCAATTTCTTAACGTCGTCCAACTCATGCCAGCATGTACAATGGACGTTAGACGGAATATGATGATGAAAGTTGAAATTCCGTCAAAATTTCAACTATAACAGAATTTTTCAAGTTTATATCAGATGCTGAACTTCATTGGCTACAATATGAGCCAAGTATCTACGTTGAACAGAACCAAAGTCATCGCCCAAACTGTGACTTTACCGTTTCTGTGACCTTGAACTTTGATATCACAAAATTATATCAATTCTAAGTTAGACCATGACCAATATTTTGACTAAGTTTGGTGACGATTGGTCAAGTGATCTGGACGCTAAGCTGTACACAAACATAGTAACAAACCAGCAAACAAACTCGCCGGAAAACATAACCTCCTTAGTGGAGGTAATAAAGCCTTTTGAATGTTAACATAAGATAACTTGTGCCAGAAGCTAATTTTTAAATAGGTTTGTTTGCCTTTTGTGTTAATTTCTGAAATGCAACAGAAAAGGACAAACTATTGAAGATTTCAATATAAGACTATTTCTCCTTTCTTTAATTCTTGTGATCACTTTCAACTTATTTTTTTCACTTTCTTCCACTCGTTCCTTTCTTCTTTATTCCTTTATTTCTTATTTCTTTCAACTCTGGCAGTCACAAGGTTTCTGTTCAGCCACTTAACCAATTTAAGGGTAGACTATTTTGTCAGCCAGCTTTGTAATCAATCCCCTTTCTTTCCCTATTGGGCTCTTGAATGGCTTACTTTTCTGGTTAGCGTGTTTGGAGTCCAGGGGATTAAACGCTGGTGGTGGTTTCTCTTTCAGGCTTGGTCTGTATTGAAGTGATTCTATCTTACTCTCTCTTTTTATTGTTAGGGTTAGCCCCTTTACATGAAGTGACTTCATGCCTTGTCTGGAGTAACTTCCATAAAAAAAGACTTGTGTCAAGTCAACAATGACCAGAAAATTACAAGAAAACATTGTACCCACAATTCCTTGGACTTCTTGTACATAAATGAAAATCTTCATCCATCTAGTCTTCCTGCTGACATCAAACTAAGTGATAGTACTTTTATTTTTTCATTCGAACCACACCTCTTTTAAATTTTGAATCTCCCTCACTTTTTTGTGAATGATTTTCAGGACATTATCTTTTGTAAAACTTGAGAGCTACCAGTATATCATCCAATCAGCCCTGACTGTCGTCATTTTTGAACATGTTAGGTTTATTAGTCTTTGTTGGGCGGCCAATGAAATCCAACCTTTTATCGTCCTGAATAAATGCTACCCATTAAGTATAATTTGAACTTATCATCACTCATCAAATCTCTACTGAACAGCTATCAGTATATAAGTGATACAATTCTAACTAATCGAAGTTTTATATTTATTTCTATACCTCTAACGACATCCAATAATATTCTGCCATTCATTTTTCGACTATTATTTCTTCGTAGAAAAGAAGTCTATTAAATATAATTATAGGCCAATTAGCTTCCATTATTATCTTCCATTGGTCTTTTCTCTTCAACTAAAGATATCTGTATGATCCAATTTTGACCAATCAAAATTTAACAATCATTTTCCTCACAGGTAACATAAGCATTTAGAGAAATGTTATTGTGAATCAATCATATTTGACCTTTCATTTCCTTTCCATAATGAAATGATTTGTAACAAATCTAGATTTTATTTCTGGCGAGTTGATGTACTCATCCTCAATAGGTGGCTCATACTTTCCATTTCTCAATATCAGCTTAACTGAAAACAATTTTTTTACCTTAAATTGTGATAAATTTTCTTTAGAAATTACTCTTTTAAATCAGTGAATGTTTTATTAGAATAAAAACTATTATAAACTAGCGGGAACACCTGGTATTACCGGGGGAATGACTGAGAACCTCTGTGACCGGCTTCCCATCCTGAACTGCATATTACAATTTTGTGTTTTTTACTAGACATAGCCATGACATATGTCACAACCACTATTTATTCTACTTTGATTTCATTCGAAAATTTTTTTAAACTGTGACATATTTGTTAAGACATTTTTCTTGCATAACTAAAAAATAATAAGTCTTTTTACTTCTATATCATTATTAGTAGTATTACTATAATATATTATTTTTCTTTATCTTTATTTAATTAACTCACATTAAGTATAACACTAGATTCATTACTTTCTATATTTTAAAATTTGGAGGTAGGGCATGAGGATTTGTCCAGCATTGCTTGGGCAGATGGGGTTTAAGAACAATTGTCCATCCCCTCAAATACTTTAACTGTTAGAACTAGGAACCTGACACTTTCTAAGAATAGTACCCTAACTATGGTGTTTAAAATCCAAGTTTTCCTTTTGGAGATTATTACCATGGCTACTGAACCTCTATAGCTGGGCGACATAAAAATCAGTAGATAATGACCCCAGAAAAATTTACAATTATGGAAAGTAATCTAAAATTTAAAAAAAATATTTCTTGCATAATTTAAAAGAGATAATTAAAACCTTTACTTCTGATTGGCCCTAAAGTCAGTGCCTAGTGTTCAAATCGGAAATCGATCAATGCCAAAATTGAACTTCCAACATTCTTTTGCTATAAACAATTGCCAGGTTATAACGATTTATAATCGACTAGGTGTACATACCTGGCATTGCCCGAGAATGAAAGAAAAAATGACTTATTTGTTTACAAAGAAACAAATTCATTTTCATGATTTTAATTTCCTAATCAAATTATTTTGTGAAATAGGAATTAAAAGAAAAATTGTTTCAGTCTTGACACTAACCAATTAATAATAAAGAACAAATAACATTATGAACATCCTTTTAATGTTTAAAACTATCACGCATTTTAGATATTTATTTTTTGGCATAAATCAAGGGAAATAACTCACATACACAAAAACACGCATGATGTTGCATGATTAAATAAATATATATTTTTTTTAACTCAAGTGAGAAAACTCTGTATAATTACACATGATAACTTCCCTTTAATCTGTTTCGGTGAGTAAGGAAATATGTCTACACTAACAGTTTTCTCAGCCGGAATAAGTATTTTCAACAACAAAAAAATAAATCTGAAGCAAAATAAAATATATTCATGCTAATAACATAGTGGAAGGAAGACAAAAAAGAAAAAAAGCTAATCTGAATCAAGAATCAATATCTCAGATGAACTGCTATTGGAGTCTGACTTTAAAAATCCGACAAGATAACTTTATATGCTAGATATGGATTTTAGTTCTGCATTGAATGGATAAACCATGTGAAGTGGACAGACTGACAATTTTCCTCTTTAATATATATCGAGATGATTCTTCTGTTTGTCCTTGATATTTTCGCTTATGGAATTCCATTGCAATAAATCAAGTTTGAGCAATCAATTTTGTCATCCACCGATCACCAATTATTTTACAACCAATTATATTTTCCCTATTATTTGCAAAAATATAATTATACACCAGTTATAATTGTGATTGGCATATCATGTGAATTCTAGCACAGAAATACATTTTTAAATGCCTACACCATCGGTACTTTGGTGTACTTGTTACATTCGCGTTATTCATAGTTCGATTGGGGGTTTAGGCAGTAGTGGCACCATACTTCTTTATATATTCAGGCACAGGTTGGCTAAGAAATGTTATGCTAAGCATTTGTATGTATTCACGTTTTCAGAATAATAAGCTTTAAATCAAATATCTATTATTACAAAAAACACAAAAGTAACAAACTGCCGTTAGGGTGTATTTCTTATTTAGACAGAATTAAATATGATGCGTTAAGTCATATATAAATAGCATCATGACAAAATTGCTATGTTCTGGGATACTAAGTATCAAATAAAAATTACTTACTTAAGACTTCTACCCGGTCATGGCTGACTGAACGAGAACAATCTACCCCTGTGGATTATATAATGGAACAACTTAAAACAGAAAATATATCTAAATACCTGCATTGACTTTATACAGCAACAAGAATTAATACAGAAATGCATCATAATCATATTCGGTTTAATTTTACATCTATTTGCGTTTTATATGCTGGCACATGTTGGACGGCTTTAAGAAATTGACTTCCAAAGTAACCTATTTCTGGCCAGGTCTTTATTTATCCCTCAAGTCTATTTTTATCACTTCCTCACATGTTTTCCTTGGCCTTCCCCTGTGAACTGAACCTACTACCTAAACTGTTCTACATCTACTAACCCAAGAACTCTCATCCATTCTTTAAATTTGGCCATACCATAGAAGAGGTTCGTATTGTAGACGTGAACACAAAATAAAGAATAAAAAATACCCAGCATTTGGAAAAACTTCTACAAATTGCTAAAAAAAAAAATATTTTTAAGCATAATGCAATTTTAAAAAGAAAAATGTTGAAAGAGTTGGAGAAAACGAAACCAATTAAAAATGTCATCAAAAAACAAAACAAGAAAGTGAAAAAAATGGAACAAAAGAAAAAAGACATTATGCTAAAAGTCAAAATCAACAATAATGATATGCAGTGAGGTAATGCTTATTCCAAAAATATTCTGGGAACGAATTTGAAAGTCAACTTTATAAAAAAACAATTTACAACACTAGATTGGCCATAAAAACTTTAGGGTACTTTGAAGGTTCCTTGAAGTTAGAAGATAAATTTGAAGTAATTCTTATAATTGTAAACATTTGTTAAAAGAACCATGGACTTGTTGCAAACGATGTACTTAACATTCATTCTACCAAATTAATAAATCAAAAAATATTTATGGAAAAAACAGAAAGTTAAAAACTATAAAGCAACTTTAAAATTAAAAGAAAATGTTACCACCTCTTATTATAAGGCACGGAAATTACCAGTATATTTGTTGCCATCAGTAGTAATAAAAATATGACAACATAACATGATCTTCTTGAACATGTTCCACTTGGGCATAGAAAGTGGGCATCACCCATTGCAGTTTTGAGAAAGTCAGATGGAGACATACTTATATGTAGAGATCATAAAATAGATGTAAATCACAAAGTTTGCTCAGATTCCTATCCTATACCGAATGTTGAAGTTGCATTACATAATCTGGCAGGAATTAGCGTTTTTACAAAAATAGATTTGAAAACGGCATTAATTAATAGGATATAAATGGAAAAACTGGAAAGTTAAAAAAACTATGAAGCGAGTTTAGAATTAAAAGAAAATGTTACTTCCTTTTATTATGAGGCACGAAAATTACCAGTATATCTGTTGCCATTACAGGTGTAGCAAAACTTTGAAAACTAATAGAACAGGACCTTCTTGAACATGTTCCACTTGGGGGTAGCAAGTGGGCATCACCCATTGTTGTTTTAAGAAAATCAGATGGAGACATACGTATATGTGGAGATTATAAAATAAACGTAAATAGCAAAGTTTGCCCGGACTAATATCTTATACCTAATGTTGAAGTTGCATTACATGAACTGGCAGGAATGAGCGTTTTTACAAAAATAGATTTGAAAATACCAACAGACAATAACTTCAAAGAAGTAACGACGATAAATACGCCAATAGTGTTACTAAAATGGAAAAGAATGATATATGGAATAAAAACAACAAGCGCCATTTTAAAGGGCCATCGCAAAGGTTTAAAGAGAAGATATGAAAAAAAAATGGTCTGTTACCAAGACGATATATGCAGAGGAACTACTAATGAAAATGAATAAAAAAGAAAACTGACATCATCTTGAATGAATTAAAAAACACTGGAATAAAATAAAATAAAAATTAGGTGTAAACAATAGTAGTAAAATAACATTTTTAGGTTATTCCATTTCAGAAGGTATATCACCAGACCAAGTCTTAATAGAAAATATACTAAAAATATCTATACCTAAAAATAACAAAGACCATGAATCTTTTTTATGATTGGTCAATTTCTACAGACGATATTTACCAAAATATATGCACCTAACTGAACTGTTTGCAAATTTAACAAAAAATGGTGAATTTATCTGATCAGAGGAACAACGAAAAGCTTTCGATAGAATAAAATTGATCATGGCAAAGAAACCAGTAGTGAAAATGTTTGATCCCGAAAAAAGGCATTACGTTAACTACCGATCCAAGTGAACATTCGATATCTGGAATATTATCACAAAAAGGACATCCGATAACATATTTATCAAGAAGACTGACGAACATAATTCAATTACTCAAGTACAGATGAGGAAGTGTTGGCCATTGTATGGACAACTACTAGAGCCTGACAATTATTAATTGGAAAACATTTTTTTTGAGAAGTGATCATAGATAATTAAAGTTTATATTCAATCCAAGAAAATATTTACCCAAGTCATGACATCAAGAATACTAAGATGGGCAATAAGATTAATGGTATTTGACTTTGATATGGAATATTTCAAAAGAAATTGAATTCCACATATAGATGCGCTATCAAGGTTACGATTTTACAAAGAATCAAATGATACAACAGAAGAATTTGAAGATACTGATGCTTTGTCTTTAGATAAAATGGATGCAGAAATTACACATGATTCAGTACTAAGTAAAATAAGAAAAAAGATATGGGGAAATTGTTCCACGACGGAAGACCCTACAAAGAAATAAGACATAAATTAACTATCGAAAATGGTGTAATAATTCCCTCAGAAATACAAAGAAAATTGGTTATAAAAAGTATACATGATGATATAAACTGTGGAGTAGCGGCCACACAAAAAAAGGAAAAAATTAGAAGCATGGTGGCCAGGATATACACGAAGTATCGAGGAATATATAAAAAGATGCTAAAAATTTAAAGAATTAAAATTTTTTACACAGACTACTTTACATTCATGGTCCAGAGAAGTGGAGCCATGGTGTTGTATACATATGGATCATGCATACATTACTGGAGTGGGACTTTTATTAATACTAGTAGACTTTTTTCAGGGTGGCCTCAAGTAATGTATGTGCCAGACAAGAAAATTTCTATGATAAAACAGATTCTGGATATAATATGTTCCAAAAACAGCATACCAAACCCCTAGTACCCCACAATGCACCAGACTTTTGTGATGAAGTTTATGGTTAGAAAAAAAACTGGGTGTAAATCGTATAAGACATCACCATATCACCCTCAATATAATGGGCTAGCGCAAAGAATGGTGCAGACAGTGAAAACGGGATTAAAAGCATGTTCTCGGCAAAAAGAAAAAATAGAAGTTTTTCTACTAAAGCTGCGTGTATAGTATTGCCCAATACCACATGCCAGAAGACTAAAAAAAACATCAACTTTAATGGGAAGGTAAATTAGAGCTATGCTAACGATGTTCTATTCCACAAGTGAAAAAATGTGGTACAAAAAGAATGAAAAATCAATTCTAGAAAGGGTAAAATTTATCATGCTAAAGGGCACAATAGGGAAAAAGGAAATTGTGTACTAGCCCATACAGATCAAATAAGGCTCTACGATTCCTTCCATTAATGACTTATTAGAACCTTAACAGGATGAAAGGTCAGAAGGAGTTTGAAAATTCAGATGAAGATCAAATAATTCAAGAAGACGACCCTGATTACAGCGTAGCTAGACAGATCTAGATCTCCTACAGAAAGGGAGAGAGAGAAGGAGAGCAAAGTAACCCGAAAAATTAAACAACCACTAGAAGAAGTACATGACCTACTAGGAGTATAACAAATAGATTTCAGGGAGATGTAGTGATACTGGCAAATCAGCCTGTCTAATTAACATAGGTGTAAGAGAGAGATTATATAATTCTCTAAGAATAGCAAAATATAAGAAGCTTGATTAGTTACTAACCAGTGCTAACGATTCACTTCGCAACAGCTGCCACTGGGTGTGGGAGGATGAAAACCACTGCTCCACTTTTTGATTGAAATTGAGTAGCAAACAATACTTATTATGTCTTGACCTCAAATTATGACAATGGTATCAAGCTGGGTGTTTATCTAAAATCATTGCGCAACTATTAAATTTCGAAATTGTATGATTTCCTTTTAAATATGATTACAGTGTAGTATCTGGTTTGACATTACACTTCATCTGTTATGTCCCTGCTCAATAAATAGATCCTTCTAGACTGAGGCAATTTTAATTTTTGTCCCAATCCAGAATGCACCTTTTTGAGAAACTGGATTTTCTCCACATTAAAAACCGACCTTGTGTCTAACTCTGCCCTCGTTGGGGGAAAGAGATAAATAGAGGTTTCCTTTTCTATCTGTCACACCAAAGCAAAATGGGGTGAGTGCAGTAATGGATACTAAGGTAGACTATGGAATCAGCTATTTCATATTCAAATCCATTTTTTTTTCTTTTACTAATGAGCTAACACTTATCAAGACCAAAAGTTACTCGAGGATAAGAGTTAATGAGCTGGATGGATTGTCAATTGAATGATGAAGAATATTATGAGAGGATTGAAAATGATGAATGGAATGAACAAAGTTTGATTAGTTATAAGAGATGGTTTCTACAAAAGCTGTTGCTCCAATTCAACTTTTTGCACTAATCTTTGAGTACAATTCCTATTTTTTTCTTGTACAAGAAGATTGCATCTACTGCACTCATGTATTCAATTATTTTTTTTAAATCGAATTAGCAGATATGGCTATAATCAATAGTGGAACACAATTCAATAGAATTGCAATTACACAATCCAAAGCAAAAACATGAATCAGTGTACAGAAGACGATAATCTATTACCAATAATGAAGTATTTCCTAGCAGAAAATAATATTCATTTCTTATATTGGTAAATATGGTAAATATGATAATGGTAAATAAATCCAAATACTGTATATACTCGTGAAATGAACAACCTTTTAAGACTAATTTTTCACCTTAAAAAAAATGAAAAAACGGAGACACAAGGTCGATTTTTAATGTAGAGAAAATTCAGCTCACAAAAAAATGCCAACCTGGATTGGGATATAAATGAAATTTGCCTCAGTCAATAAAGATTTCTCTTTCACTAACCGAGGACATAAAAAATAAAGTGTAGTATCAAAACAGATACTACATTTTGCATTTAGGTAAAAGATCAAGGAACAGTTAGAGTTATTCATGAAGCGAAATATGTTTTCAAAACATTCAAGCTTACCATATTTCTTTCAAAAACATCTTATGTAATGATTCCCCTCCCTGGTTAAATAAATTTTTTTTCTGAAACCGTTGTTCATTTGACTAGTATATATAGTAAGTAGTAATAAATGGTAATAAATTTGTTAACAGTTCCGGTAAACGTTGGTACGTATATTCAAAACGCATACTGTCACCCAATGGGTACAGAATTAAAAACTAAGTTTAGTTATGCTGGGATTCTCTTTTATAACAAAATCAATCCCATAATGCAATTTTGCACAAGTCTAGAAACTTCCAACTAGAAGTTTGCAGACATTTATGTATAATTAGTAAAATTTATACTAATACTATTGAAAAGGGTATGAACCCACAATTTCTGTCCAGCTATGAGTAAAATAGCAGCTTCTCTTCTCATTGTAATGAACTGCTTACAGAAGGTATTGTGCTCCATAAAAAAGTCATCTTTAAGGGGTTGATATACTATAAAACAACCAAAACAAATCAAACCAAAACACCCAAAATGTAAACGTAGGAGTTTCACATGTTGGCCGGTCATAATTCAGGAAGGGGACATTTTGTATTCAGCACCGTCCTCTTCCGGAAGACATGCACACGGGGTAACTGTCGTGCCTCTACACCGCCTGCTTGCCGAGAGGCGGTCTTTTCGAATCGGTCAACATGGGAGTCGGACGTTTGTTCCGCTTGTGATAGACGTTGGCTCTGGGGCAAGTAGCTTGGCAAAAATAGAGGTAAGCAACGCATAGTTCTCTAAACCTATTTGAATTTTTACTCTTTTATAATTTGCTTTGTTTTGTCTTAGAACATGTTTGTAAGACTTGTTTATTTTCATGTATTTCCAGTTTTACGGTGAAAAGATGTTATAGTTCAGCGTTGGCCACGTGCGCGCAAATAAATACATATTAATCTGTATAATTCATGTCCGAGATCTTTGTTCCAGTTTGCTTGCTGTTACACAAAATATTGATGGATGTGCAAAATGTCCATGTGTCATATCTGAGGAAAGAATTACATGAAAACAGAAAATAAAAAAGTGACATTAAACATGTTTGACATCCAATCAGCAATCCCTTATGTCCTTGTGAAGGTGTGTGATGTTATTTGTCAATTCCTGATACTATAGAGAATGTGTTGAGTTTATTTTTAATCATATATATTTGACAATATTGCAATTCAGTTTTTGTGGCTGGGCCATTTTTTCCATTTACTTTCAGTAGGGTGAATATATTACACATCAATTTCTTATATATCTATCGTAGATGTCACATGAACCACTTAACTAACAAGCTCAATGGTTAGTGAAGCCTGAACTTGTACAGGGTATTTATCATGCAAACTGGTAGTGTTAAAAAGAAAAGAAAAAAAAACAGCAAACAACATGGTACAGGATATACTGTCAGAAATAAATTCCAATGTTTACTCTATGACAGGTTCACAGTATTTAACCACTTAACACAAATTTAGAGGAAATACGATTAACAATGAAAATAAAAGCAAACATATAATAATCAAACAAGCGAGAGAGACAAGTTGTCTGTAAAAATTCATCCTTGACTAATTGTTGGAATTGTTAGCCAAATGCTTAAAGAGACACCTGCAATAGCATCCTGAACTAGTCTCATTTTTCTCTTTGTGATTTTATTTTTTTTAAATTCTAACCCAGTGTGTTAAAATAATCGTTTATTTAAGGGTACTACTCATGTAAACAGGCAGTATCTCTCCCCTCCAAAAGCATGGTACATAATATATATATGTGAGTGTGTATTTATGTGTTTAGTTTTTAATTATGTTGCTAAAGAATATTCTGATTCCACTATTTTCATTTTACTTAGGAAAGATCTTTCTAGAAAAATCATTGGAAGGGTTGTATCATTTTCCGAACACAGATTTCTTTGTAGTTTATTGAAATCTTCTCCTCTCTATTTATCACCGGTTTTGGCTTGCAGCCCGTACTGCATGTTTAGAAACCTATATTTTAACTGTCTTAAAGAAAAGCAGTTTCTTCTTGGAATCTATTTGGACATGATAAATTCTTAATGCAGTTTTCCATTTTCCTCTTTGCCAGCTGCCATACACAAGCCATGCTTCTGATTGGTGGAATGGCAATTTTCCAATAATGGTTCTTCCAATAATTCTGTAATAGGAAGCCTCTCTGTTTTGTTATTTATCAGTGCATATGTTCTGTGCAATTGCTAAATGATGGTCCATGGGTTAGATGACCGAACCTGTGTGCTCAGAGAGCATAGTACAACCCTCCACTCTACAATAAAGACCAATATGTATTTATTTGCATATATATATATATATATATATATATATATATATATATATATATATAAGTGTGTGTGTGCGTGTGCAGTTGTGTAATAATAATATAAAAAAAACAATTTCTGGTGCTTCTGTATTATTGAGACGGATGAACTTTCATTTTAGAAGAGTCAGTTGAAAGGGGAGATAATTCAAACTGTATTTTGTTGTTGTTGTAACCATGACCCATAAGAAAAATTCACAGAATTAGTAAGAAAATAAATTTAAAAACGTGTACTTATGCAGTTTACGGACAGGG
This sequence comes from Sepiola atlantica, assembly GCA_963556195.1. Classification (NCBI taxonomy): domain Eukaryota; kingdom Metazoa; phylum Mollusca; class Cephalopoda; order Sepiida; family Sepiolidae; genus Sepiola; species Sepiola atlantica. The sequence goes on from OY744524.1 coordinate 137,895,925, forward strand.
CTGAAATAATAACATTATAATTTAGAAAGCCATTCTTAACATGAGGAGGTGGGGGGTTGATTAACTATTCTGTACTTTTACTTAACAATTTAATAAACAGAATAGTTAATCAACCCCCACCTCCCCATGTTAAGAATGGCTTTCTAAATTATAATGTTATTAATTCAGCCGTGTCCATAAACTGCATAAGTACCGGTTTTAAAATTTATTTTCTTACTAATTCTATGGCTTTTCCTCATGGGTTATTGTTAATGTTATATGGGTTACTGCCCTTGGTTTAAGGAATGGCCACCAGGGCTAGAATCTATAAGAGTCTGGTAGCCATGTTGGTTTGGAAGAAGTGAAGTAATAACTGGACTAGCAGGACTGTAAAAGGAATTGGTTTACCAGTGGAATGTTACATGATATTTAACATTGGTAGCAGAGCCACCTGCTTTTGATGATGACACTTCGTTTAAGATCATTCGAGACAATCTCAATGCTCTGCACAGTGCTAGACAGGCTTTTGTTTCAAGTGAATTTTCAGAAAAGATTCATTGTGCACAATGTTCGTTCAAGTGGTGATACAAAATTTCACACTGGTGACAAAGTCTATAAAAGACTAGCACATAAAACATGGAGTGGGCCAGCAGTTGTACTTGGTCAAGATAGACAACAAGTTCTAGTTAAACATGGTGGTGTTTATGTACGTGTACATCCATGTAGGTTGATTTTGGAAAAACCTACTCAACCAGATTCTGCTAAAATTGATAAAATTTCACAAACTTCAGATGCCATAGATCCACAATGCAACAACGTACATGATAAGGATATGAATGAATAAGAAAGTGACGATGAGAGTGTGGAAGAAATCACAAACAATGAAAATCTTGAGGACAGAAATGGCACATCAGTTTCAGATCCCAAGCCCGTTACTGTATCACAGGGCAGAGGAAGACCACCTAAACACAAGAGTAATCCAACTGATACATCTAATAAGAACATTGCATTGAAAAAGAATATGCAAGTACAATATAAATTGCATGGAGAAGATAACTGGGTGAGAACAAAACTGATTTCTAAATCTGGAAAATGTTCAGGCAAATATGCAAATGAGTGGAACATTGAAAATGAAGCTAAGGAAAAACAAGTTATTGATTTTGACCGAGATGTTGAAGAATGGGATGAAATTAATGGAGATGTTAACTTGAATTCTAAAATTATCTAAGTCAGATGATACTACAGAAACTCTAATAACAGAAATCTTTCTGAGTCATTACAAGACACTCTTCAACACAAACAAAGTATTAGCGAGTTGGAAGAAAAATGATGCCTATGATGAGGTTGAAGATAATGGCTAATATTGCATTTCTATAAGATGGGCTGTTACACCAAAAGTTATCAATGGAAAATTAGAAACAAAAGCGCGACTGTGTGCTCAAGGATTTGAGGAGACCTGTGTATTTAGGACAGATAGTTCCACATGCATGCGGGAAAGTGTAAGGATTGCTTTGTGCATTATTGCCTCAAGTTCATGAATTCTCCATTCTATTGATTACAAAACAGCTTTTCTCCAGGGTAAAGCAATTGATAGGAACGTTTATCTTTGTCCACCAAGCGAATGTAAAACCAGTAAAGTCTGGAATCTCAAAAAGACGGTGTATGGATTAGCAGATGCCCCTAAAGTATGGTTCTTAGGACTCAAAGAAGAGATGATCCAACTCGGAACAAAAATGGGTACATATTTTGGTATTCTACAAATGGTCTTGAAGGTATTCTCGTGTGTTTTGTTGATGACCAATTATGGGGTAGAAAAAAAAAGTTTTAAGAATGTGTCATAGAAAAATTGAGGGGCACATTTGACATTAGATGTGAGCATTCATCTGCTTTTAAATATATAGGCATTGAACTTAAGCAAAGATCAGACTTCTCTATCTATATCAATCAGGAGCGCTATATCAGGAGCATTGAGTCTATCAGCATGGACAGACATTGACAGTTTAAAAAAGATGATGCAGTTACTATGGAAGAGAAAGTTAGACTGAGGTGTCTTATTGGACAGCTTAATTAGATTGCAGGCATGACATGGCCTGATGTGGGGTTTGCTATCTGCCTGTTAAGCTCCAAAATCACAAATGTTAAAGTTAGCCACCTCAATAAAGCAAATAAGATCTTAAGGTATGTCAAAAACACACCAACCGGCATTAGCTTTGCTAGACTAAACAACCTAAAAAATTAAAAAATTGTGACCTATTCCGATGCAAGCTATGCTAATCTTCCTGATGGGGGAAGCCAAGGAGGAAAAATTGTCTTTCTTGCAGATGAAAAAAATGAGAGCTGTTCCACTAACATGAAAATCCACTAAAATCAAAAGAATGGTTAAATCAATATTAGCTGAAGAGACCCTATCATTTGTTGAAAGTTGTGATATGTCATTCCTTATGGCAAAAATAGTTGCTAAAATTATTTACAATGATAGAGGGTCAATTTTACCTCATTTGAGCTAATTGAATTAAAAAAAAAATTTGTTGGAGAGTTTAATATGCAATGTGGGTTTGTCCTGAATTAGTCACTAGTTTTTTTTTAGTGATCACAATCCAACAACAGTATGAGAAGTAAGAAAGAAGAATAGGGAAAGATTGTTAATGCCCTTGGTTTAAGGAATGGCCACCAGGGCTAGAATCTATAAGAGTCTGGTAGCCATGTTGGATTGGAAGAAGTGAAGTAACAACTGGACTAGCAGAACTGAAAAAGGAATTGGTTTACCAGTGGAAGTTAACAACATATTTAACATTATGGTCATAACACACAAAAAAGTTTGAATTATCTCTCCTTTCAACAGACTCTTTTAAATTAGAGATGAAATTTCATCTGCCTGAATAATACAGAAACACCCAATTTCATATATATTGTTAAAATCGATTTTATGAGAATCATTTTCCAATGCAGAATGAGGCTCAATATTAAATATTTAAACTTTTACAGAGTTACTTTAAAAATTTCAATAGCGCTATAAATAAATAAAATCACAGATCAGAGTTATATCATACTGTGGAAAAAGGAAAGGATTTAATGTCAATTTCAGAGCAAAAGAAATCTTATACATGTTACTGGAGAAAAATGCAGAGCATATTTGAACAAATCCAAGTTATCATATGAACATCCTCCATCCTCTGAGACAATTGCTAGATGAAAACCACACAACATCCAGATAACATCCATGTAAAAAGCATTCAAATAAGTATCAGAAACGTTAATGATGACAGAAGACAAAACTTGATTGTCAATAATATAAATAATTTTTTTGAAGTTAAAAGTCCAGAAAAATCTCGGATGCATATCAAAAAGCCTCCCTAAATAAGCTCTTAAGAAACCAAGCAAACGCAGTCAAAATAATTTTTAAATTGCTCAGCTGCCAAAGTCCCACAGAGGTATGCCTCGACTAGCTCAGCTGCCAAACTCCTGCAGAGGTATGCCTCGACTAGCTCAGCAGCCAAAGTCCCGCAGTAGTATGCCTCGACTAGCTCAGCTGCCAAAGTCCCACAGAGGTACGCCTCAACTTTCTTGGTTGCCAAAGTCTCGCAGAGGTATGCCTCGACTTGCTCAGCTGCTAAAGTCTTGCAGAGGTATGCCTCGACTAGCTCAGCTGCCAAAGTCCCGCAGAGGTATGCTTCGACTTGCTTTGCTGCCAAAGTCTCGAAGAGGTATGCCTCGACTAGCTCAGCTGCCAAAGTCCCGCAGAGGTATGGCTCAACTAGCTCAGCTGCCAAAGTCCCGCAGAGGTATGGCTCAACTAGCTCAGCTGATAAAGTCCCGCAGAGGTATGGCTCGACTTGCTCAGTTGCCTTGTTCTCACAGAGATATACCTTGACTTTTTCAGCTTCCTAAATCTTCCATCAACTTGACTTCAGTTATATTGCTTTATAAGTAGTTCAATTTATATTAGAGCACATCATGAATTTAGTACCATTAATTGAACACAAGTTGCTATTTTACCTAAGGCTGCGGAAAAATTGCTTGTTCAAAACTTTTCTAACATTGTGCATAATGAGCACACTAGATAATTTGGTTTTCTCCAAAGCATAACTGATCTCATAGATCACTACAGTATCCATTATTCCAATCATGTACCCACAATTCTTCTTTTAAAATTCTGGTGAAGAATAGATTTCATCTCTGAAAAAAACCTTTTTCTTTGGTGTGCTGTTTGTAGAAAAGCATTGGAAATGTTTTATCAGCATTGTCTTGAAGACATAAAACAGAATGAAAAGAGATTCAGAGTTGAGTGCATCATGAGCAATAAAGTTTCCGGAAATTTTACTGCCTATTCCATTAAGAGTTATGTTCTCTTCAATAATAGATAGGGAAAAATAGTTTTTGAACATAGATGGCGCTTTTTTTAATCTTTTCATAGCTATGGAGACACTGAACTAATTTTCATAGAAATGATGGTACTTCATTGTTAGGAAATCATAATCAATCTATGAGGAAGGCTACAGATGTATGATTAACAGCTGCCGTCAGTTTGATCCTGTCTTGCAGGTGTTGTAGAGTGAAGGGCAGAAGTGAAAGGAAAGCTTTGAGAGTTCAATGCTGGTGATTTTTAAAGACATATGGGCATGAAATTTGAGAACAGTACATATATATATATATATATATATATATATATATATATATATATATATATATATATGTATTTTAAAAATAAAATAAACATTAATTCATAAAATCTTACCGGATGTAGTATCAAAACTAATTGATACCCATCTCACCCCTTTGTTAATAATGGAATATGCTACATTCGTGTAGTATATTAGGAGTGGATATTTTATCCCCATTTGTAACATTAAGCAACAAAAAGTTAAATAAAGCTATAAGTAAATTTTTCTGGCTTCCCGTTTTTATTGCAATTTATTTAACTTCGTTATGAAATGTTACCTGAAACCCGACTGTCTAGACCTCGATACGTCTGACTTAGATTCTACTGACAAATGGCGGCTCTGGAGAAAAATATTTGAAGGATTCCTTACAGCGCTTCAGTTATCTTCAAACACATCTTTAACAGTTACTGAAAAACATACTCTTCTATTGCATCATGTTTCCACTCCAATTTATAGAAATTTATCTGAATGTGAGAATTACGAAACTGCCATGGACATTTTAGAAGCAATGTTTGTGTTAACTGTGTCATAAAAATAAAAGAATAAAAAAAATGTTGCCTGTAATTCAACTTCCAACCGATTTTCGTGCAACCCACTTTCTCTCTGCAATCCAAATCGCTTCTCTCTGCTTCCCAGCTGTCCTCTTCATTTATATCAGCTGATCTCCACATATGCAAATCAAACACCACCATAACATAGCCTCGAGCACAGCCCACATTACAAGAGGCACCACATTTAAGCCAAACCCTAACCGGGTTAGACAATATCTTCATCCTTTAAATATGACTGTCTGGTACGGCCAGAGGGATCTCTCAACATGGATCTGTAGGTACACCTTCCAGAGGTCCAGAATGGATACATTTGTTCCTTACTGTCCCCATTCTCGCATTTTCTGTGCACAAACATTTGCATCGCCAGTGAATGCATCAACATAGGTGTTTAATTCACGATAGTCCATCACAGGATGCACCTTATTTTTATTGGCCTGCAGTACAGCCATCAGTGGTATTAGTCCCTTGAGTTGGCCAAACTCCTCCTGATTATATGGCAACAACCAATCATTGTTTATCCAGGTCTGCAACTCGCATTCATAATCATCCCTTAATTCATTAGACAGTGGATATTCAGAAATCCGAGTTTTCAGTTTCTCCTGTGCACAACCCGGTGACCATTTTCATGCTGCAACCCATACTCTCTTCCGTTCGTGAAATTTTGCAACAAAATCAGCTTCGTTAATACAAAGCGCTGCACAGATAGGTTGTGCCTCCCCAAACTCCACACTTTCAGATTGGGTGATGCGAATGCCACTGAGTGCCTTAATGGCGTCAATGCCAAGTAACATATCAAACTCAAGAGGTTTACCTTGCATAATCAGCACGTTGATTGTGGTAACGTTACCAGTCTCTGTATGAATCCTAATAGTGCCATTTCCACAGCAGGCCTGTATAGCACCGGTCAATGTAGTTACCAATATCTTCTGCTTTGACCAAGACCGGCATAGCTTTGCACTCAAGATAGAACGTGAGCACCCAGTGTCGAGGAGAGCCAAGCATGATGCATTATCAACATAGATGGTAATGACAGGTAGCGCCGCGTTCACATTTTGACTGAGGAATAGACTGGCACTGATGTCTCATCCCCAACTTTATTTCCCGGATAATCTATTACCAGATGACCAGCCTTGTTGCACCGATAACATCATTGATGGGTGGTCTGCTTCCTTTGCATGCAGTTTCTCACAAAATGATTAGGGCCGTTGCATTTGTAACATTTATAATCAGATCGTTCCATGCCCACAGGTGGTTGAGTGATTTGGGCAGGCTGTATCGCAGCGACAACTGGTTCCTCCACTTCAGCATTGTCATAGAGGAGGACTGCAACAGCCTCTTCACAGGATTGGGAAGCTCCCGTACAAACACACACACCAGCATATCATCTGGTATTCCTCCAAATAGCACTGACAGCTTCCGCAGATCTTCCAAATACACGTCTACAGTCTCACCCGGATGCAATACACATGCCTCGAACTTCTCATACGCTGTAAATTTGTCATCGGCAAAGGCAGTGAATAGAGCTCCCTTAATTCGTGCTGCACAGGATTTTTCTTCTTGAGTTAGTTGCTGGTAAACTGCGAATGCTCCCCCAGTTAGCCGAAGTGTGATGACATTTTCAGGCCGCTTCACTCCAGATAAGTCACACACTAATTCCACCTTCTCAATCCATTCATTGACTGCTCCAGTTCCATCAAACTCAGGAGTTATCTTTAGGTCAAAACAGCTGATCATTTTAAACCGAAGTAGTTTGTTAACTAACCTGTGCCAGCAAAATAAAAGAATTAAAAAAAAAGGTTTGACTGTAATTCAACTTCCAACCGATTTTGTGCAACTCACTTTCTCTCTGCCTTTCTTTCTGCAATCCAAAACGCTTCTCCCTGCTTCCCAGCTGTCCTCTTCATTTATATCAGCTGATCTCCACATACGCAAATCAGACACCACCATAAAAACCTGCACTTATGAAGAGAAGTCCTTCTTTAGCCTGCAGACGCGACATGCGAAGCATCTCATTCTTTTTCCTGCCGGTGAGTGTTCCTCTTCATTGTCACAGTTTGTCAAGAACAAAAATACCATTTTTGCTAAACATTTACTTGCTATCCGGCGTCAACAACCAGAAGAAAGCCTTGAACAGTACCTTCAGATTCTAAAGACATTAAGTCGTAAGTGTGAATTTACAGCTTTAACTGCGAACCAAGCGAGAGATGTTTTTATCAGGGACGCATTTATTAATGGAATACAGTCCAACCCAATAAGACAAAGACGACTAGAGAATAAAGACCTAGACTTGCCAACAGCTTATGAACAAGCTCTAATGTTGGGCATGGCACAGAAGCAGTCTGTCTTCGATTTACAACGAAAGGTTTTGGAAGCTGCTTGTTCAAGATACTCCCACACACCCTTTTAATGATCACGAACAACTTATCACTGCCGCTTCAGCCGGATCTACATGCTACTTTTGTGACCTCCGTATACATTCTCGTTCATTCTGCCTGAGACATGAGATGCCACAAGTGTGGTAAGCAGGGACATTTTTCGAAAGTTTGCCGGTCAGCTTGTTCACAAAAAAACGTTCAGCTACTCTTGCTACTGTATCACCAATTATAATATCAGCTGCGTTCCCGAGCTGCCTCTCAAAGACAATTGTGACGGTTAAAATAAATGGATTGACTATCCATGCCCTTATTGATACAGGCAGTTCCGAAAGTTTTATTAATGCCAGTATCGTAAAAGCGAATAAATGGGAAGTGTTGAAATTCCCTTTGGTGGCCTCAAGCCAGTCCTAAGCATATGCGGACTAGCAGCTGTCAAAATACATCACCCGTCACTTTTTACAAACTTGACTCCTAACTGCAAACCAATAGCAGTAAAATCAAGATGCTGTTCACAAAAGGACACACAGTTCATAGCAGCAGAAGTAACAAAACTGCTTAAGGAAGGAATTATAGAGCCAAATGAATCTCCATGGGGAACCCAGGTCCTCGTAACAGCCACCGAAAATCATAAGAAAAGGATGGTCATTGACTCTTCACAGGCATTCGAGGCCTGCGGTTGCCTATACCAGTTCTGTCGAATTCCTTTTGGGGTAACAAACGGTGTGGCTAGCTTTTAGAGGGTTATAGATGAAATAATCTTCAATGAAAAATTGAACGGTTCTGTTGCATATATAGACAATGTCACAGTATGCGGCCATAACTAAGCTGAACATGACCACAACCTTAAACAATTCATGGCTGTGTCAAGAAATATAATCTAACTTCGAACAGTGAAAAATGTTCCTACGACTTAAAAAGCATCAAGCTATTAGGATACATTGTCAATGACGCTGGATCCTGAGCAACTGAAACCATGCCCGCTTTACGACGAGCATTTGCTATGTTCACCAACTACTCCCAATGGGTTGCATCTTTTTCAGAAAAAATACACCCATTGACGCAAGTATCTACTTTTCCTTTGTCCTGTTCTACCATCAAAGTATTTCAAAACATGAAAAGGGGCATTGCTCAGTCTGCCATTTCTGCTGTGGATCCTTTTATCCCTCTATTAGCTGAGACGGATGCCTCTGACTGTGCGATAGCTGACTCGCTGGAACAATCTGGTCAACCTGTAGCTTTATTTTCAATAACACTTTTGCAGTCCGAGCGACGACACTCGGCGATAGAAAAAGCGGCATACATGGAGGCATTACCTAATCAGCCAGAATTTTAACTAATCACTGACCTAAAGTCAGTCTCATTTATGTTTAACCTAAAATGATGAGCAAAATAAAAAACGAGAAGATAGCAAGATGGAGAATGGAGCTTTCTTGCTACTCATTCGACGTCACATACTGCCCTGGTAAGGAGAATGCCGCGGTCGATGCACCTCAAGGGTATGGGGCCTAGTAACCGACTCAGATGATCTTTAGAATATACACAGGGAATTGTGTCACCCAGGTATCACAAGGATGACTCACATAGTCAGGACCAGACACTTGCCATATTCTGTCGAAGACGTAAAAAGAATTACGAACTCTTGTCGGATATGTGCAAAAAATAAGCCACGGTTCTACAAACCCCCTCCAACAACTCATTAAGGCCACCCAACCTTTTGAAAGGTGTAACCTGGATTTTAAGGGCCCTCTACTCTCAAAAACGAAAATTAAATACATGCTTACAATAATAGATGAGTACTCAAGATTTCTATCCGTCATCCCCTGCCCAGACATAGCGGCTGCAAGAGTAATTCAAGGTCTCTGCTCCCTTTTTGCCGTTTTTGGAGTGCACGCATATATCCACTCAGATCGTGGATCTGCTTTTATGTCGAATGAACTCAAGCAATTTCTGTATGCATGAAGAGTAGTTGTAAGTCAAACAACTCCTTACAATCCCCAAGGTAATGGACAGTGCGAAAGATACAATGGCATAATATGGAAGACAGTACAGTTGGCGACTGCAAATCGCAATAGTCTGATCTCTGATTTGGAAAGTCTCATCCCTGTGGCTTTATATGCTATTAAGACTATTATGTACAATGACAAACGCTATTCCACATAACAGGTTATTCTTGTTCCCACGATGAAGCTAAGCAGGTACCTCACTCCCCTCGTGACTCGCACAACCTGGAACAATTTTACTAAAACGCCATGTTCGTCACAGTAAACATGACCAATTAGTGAGCAAACCCCCAGTACACACTGGACCGAAATTCTGAAGGAAGGCAATCTACTGTCTCCTTAAGGGATCTAGCCCTGGCAGGGAATGTATCTGAACGTAGAACTGATTCAGAGAGATATACAGTCCCGGTTCACAGAACAAGTCCGACCCACTTAGGCAATCTTGCGCCATATACGTCAATTCAAGAATCCCTACAAAACGAATCTGAATATTCTAACAGAGTCCAATCTGACTCTAGTTCTGACGACCGATAAGTACCACGAAAGAGGCTTCATCCAATATCTGAGACAGATACTCAATCTTCAGATACCAAGCGACCAAAGCGACGAACAAGATGACAGCATTTCTGAGCAAGATCTTTTAGCCCTAAGCCAGCCACACAATACAGTCCCTGAACGTTGTCAGGTCCCAATGAGCCTAGGTTGGAGATGGATGCCAGGTGCAAACTACCAAGACACCCCCAAAGAACCCGCAGGAGGACAAGTCAATGGGATGATTTTATTCCTTACAAATAAGTAGGTAGGTGGGGGAGAATATAGTATCAAAACTAATTGATACCCATCTCACCCCTTTGTTAATAATGGAATATGCTACATTCGTGTAGTATATTAGGGGTGGATATTTTATCTCCATTTGTCACATTAAGCAACAAAAAGTTAAATAAAGCTTATCAGTAAGTTATTCTGGCTTCCAGTTTTTATTACACTGAATAATATTTTTTGTTTAATTACTGGAAGAAAAAAGGATTTAACAGATTGAAAGCTAAACTAATTCAAGTGACCATAGACCAGTTGCTGCATCTATCTTGGTGAATTAGTATCGTAGTTGATCCAACCCTTTATCACTTTCTCCATGAAACTAACTTAGCTTTATTGTAAACTAACTGTGTCTACCTGGCGTTGCCGGGGATGTAGTTATGTTATTTTAGTTTTCAATTTTTATTTGTTTACAGATTTCTAAAATTTATACAGATAAAGAAATAAAATTGTAGTAGTAAGGGAGACAACATTTGAGAAATCAATGGCATAACTTCCGGATTAAATGTAAATAGGTCCGGAAATACTTGATTTCAGAGTTATAGGCCATTGAAACAAATACTGATCAACATTCTTTATTGTAAACAGATAACACATACAATATGTGTGATAGTGGAATGTTAAATAAGCCTGGGTCTGGTGTCGCCACATACACAAACAAAACCATTAAAAAATGACATCTAACAAATATAAAAGCCATGGGGCTCAGAAGAAAGATCTGAGCATCATAATCAGAAGGGCTCCTCTCATAGCTAACATGGGGAACCCGGTCTGCATCCTGTGAATGTTGGCTCTTATTTCAAGTAATAGAATACAACAGACCAAATACAGGCTACTAATATAATGGAGTGTTATTACAAAACAACCCCCACACATATAGAACATAATCCCATAGTTATGCCATCGATTTTCTAAACACCATGTATATTTATACATACGCAATTTGAAGACGATTATTATGTGTAGTAGATATTTAAACAAAAAAACTAAAAGTTATTAATATTTTAAAAGAAAGTTCAAGGATTAAAATTGACAACTTCTCCAGTGCAAATTACAATTTTCTGGTCATTTAGAAGTTGTAAAAGAAAAAAAATTACAACTGAAATATGGCAACGAAAAAGGGTTGCGACTAAAATGTGGGTGATGTTGTAAGTAGTGGATTTAGCTGGACATCAGCAAATTTTCACTGCTTAGCACAATATCATCTGCATAGTTTAAGTCTTTGATGTCAAAGTTGCGACCAACAGTGATGACCTTTGATATGTAAACCATTCCATCTAAAATGAAGAAAGGATACATGATCGAAAAGGTTGAGTAATATATCCTTAATTCCCTTCGGTGCTACAAATCCCAGAAGTGTGGGCATCATGAAAGTAAGTGTAATGGACAAAATGTTTGGAAAGTGTGAAAAAAGAGACCCTGATCACTCTATGGATGAATGTAAGGGAAGTTATAAATGTGCAAACTATGGTGGTGACCACTTGGTTCATGCCAAAATTTGTGCGATGTGGAAGAGGGAAAAGGAAATATTGACTATACCCGAAACATCTCTTTCCTGGAAGCAAGAAGGGTGGTTGAAGCCACAAGCAGAGAAGTGACATATGCTCAAGTGGTGTCCTCGGTGAATCTTGGAACCCTGCTTTGGTCATTTTATTCCTCACGTTCTGATGCACTCTTTTAGCGGTTCTTTTAGGAGCCATAAGTTTTGTTTTTAATATTCACCATTCCTGTTCCTTACGCACCACAAAGTCCACTTTGACTAAAAGTCTATAGGAATTGCAAAGGGGGAAACCAAACTGCCTTGGCAAGACAAGGCTACAAGTATACTTAACCTGATTGTGATCACAAGCACCCATGTTCTGTCAATTTGTCTACCAACGTATAGCGAAAAGTCAGGGCCACACAGCCATGTTGCGGTCATTTATCTTTCAGATTGACTAACCCTTGTCACCGCCTTCTAGCACTTACTTGTAAACTGGAATAGGTATTGATAACTATAAAGTTAATCAATTTAAAATATTGTAAGCAATCAGGACAACTGATAGAATAAGTGCAAAACCTGACTGGCGGATTGATCAGATCAGGCCTCTCCAACCTCTTGTCTAGCTGAAGTAAGGCCGAAGTAGAATGTTGCAAGACAAATGGCCATTTAGGCCACGGATTTCTCAGCCACAAGGATTCGATCCTAAGATATCACGGGTGGCTTCGTTTGCGAGGGGGGAGGGATCTTACCCCTCTGCATGGGGTTGTGGTTGATGAATTCTAAGCCCCACCAGCAGGGTGCAAGAGTTTTTGTTCGACTGAATATATATATATATATATATATATATATATATATATGTTAAATATTGGGCAAGTAAACACTATTATATAAATTATTTGAAAATAACAGTTGGGGTCAACATGGTGAACTCTAGGTTAGTTTACTCGGTCATGAGAATTAATAGAAACAGATGTGACGTCACATGGCTCAAAGAGAGAGTGAGCGAAAGAAGTCGGCTGTTTGATGGGAGCAATAAATGTGTTAACATGTTATCTTAAAAATATATTAAATAGTGATTATCTGTCTCCCCCACTCCACTTGTCAGTGATTTGGAACAAAGAAACCTCCTCTGTCTTCTAACAAGTTATCTTGACTTAGTCCATTTTCGAAGTATGTAAGAACTTATTTGCAGGTAGAATTTCCCCAGTCTGGAAGGACTACGAAAAGGGCAATCAGCTAACACAGCAGGTATGATTATGAACTTCCATGTGTTACACAAGGTTGAGACGTAACTTATATTTATACATGTGCAATTTGAAAGTAGTTATTGCCATAAAGATTGCTTAAAAAAAGAATGAATATTCTTTAGATGCATCCATTCAATCTATCTGATGGTCCTTATGGAGCGTCAGGAGATTTCAATATCAATAGGCACGTCTATAAATTTATCATTTGGTCGATCTTCCTCTATGTTGATTAGCTAAAGTTTAAAGTCTTTGATAATGATTTTGCATTGCCGTCAGATCGACCGTATCTGAACTGCTGTTTTCCACCACACGCAACTTGAAGTTTCTGACATCTTTGCAACATAATCCGCTCTACCTTTCTGCCTGGGTAGTGTAAGCATATCACTGAGCAGCTGAGGACGTGGGCGACCACCATCAAAGAGGAATTGGCAGAGTTCTCAGGTCCATAGGTGGTTGGCCTTCAATAGTGAAATCGCGATTGGTTAACTATCTTGTACGACATTGCTCAAAACCGACATGCCACGCATGACATGGTCCAGGATATGATGCAGGCCAAGGAAGCTGGTGGCTCAACTTCACCAAGATGAAAGCTGTTGCAACAACAGTAACATTTAATCTGTGCGTTTAACTATGAAAATTCTATTTCAAATTTGAGCGTGAGAGACAACTGGACATGTAGACATAGCATCTTAGAGAGATCCGCAAATCAGTGGTGCACAGGGGGAAGGGACGTCGAAGCATTGGCCAGAGCACCCAATAAAGAGGGACTTTCAAATATAAAAAGGAAATAGAACAATAATTGTAAAATTTCAGCACTGATGAATTAAGTTTTGATGGCTAACTGCACTTTATGATTTATATATATATATATAAGAGAAATAAAACTGATATAACACATGTGGCTATTGTTGTTTTTAATGATGTAGACTTTCTCTTCTCTTAGACTCATTTGTGCAAAGCTTTATCCACAGGCATTGTTTAAGTAATAGCAATACTCTAACACGCGTTTGCAGCTATCATAGTAATCGCTCTCTCTTATATAGTGTGGTAATGGTGCGGAGAGACGAAGAGATAAGTAGCCACGATTAGCATGTGCCTTCTACAAGAAAACATTGGCTGCACGCGGGAGCTGACCTGGAACTGTCTGATTTCAAAGCGACGGTCGTGATTATGCAAAATAAGCACTTTTAACAGTCCAAAAGAGCTGAATAAAAGGAGTGATGATTTTGCTCAAGGGAGAGATTTTTGGGGGGACGCCACGCAGCTACCATCGTCGGCAACATTATTTCGTTTTGAGCTGCCACTTAGTTGAATTGGGGCGAGCACTGTTGCTGTTGCTACTAAGAACAAAGTCTTATTTTTTGGAGAAAAGAAGAAAATACACTGGTACCAGAAAAAGGTGAATATACTGTGTGTTCTTTCAACTCTAATTTACATGACTGAAATAGGAAGTAATTAATCAAATATATCTTTCAAGTTATTTCGGCAGTTACTATGGTAAAGTTAAGCATAACCAGTGATATGGTAAAGTCTTTTACTGGCAAGAGAGATGTAATAGCGTGGCTGAAGAAAGTTGATGATGTTGCGAACCTGTTTCCATTGTATCTGGAGGGGGATGCATTGGCCCTTTACTTAAAGATGAACGAGAGCGACCAACTGGACGTAGAGCAGATATAGGCCCGGTTAAAGGAGGCATTCACGAATGGTACGTTCACAGCTTATAGGAAGTTAATTGTGATTAGGTGGGCAGGCGAGTTCTCAATGGACGTGAGTTTGGTTGCATCAATTCAGGGGTGGTTCGACACAATGAAGAATGGAAAGTGGACCTGAGTCCCTGATCGGTGCTGTACACGTAGCTTAGCTGGACGCAACCTGAATCATGGCTATTCACAAAAGCAGTAAACATCCAGGAGTACAACACACCACTTATTTCACCAGAAGAGTTTGACCAGCAACAGTGAAAGCAACAGTTAAGTCTTCTATACGGGCGTGCACTAATTGCTACCAATAGATCCAGCGCCAGTCCACTGGGAGAAGAGAAAACTGGAAATGAGCAGCAACTGGCAGAGGTTGAGGATGGACATCACACATCACGGTGCTTACCATTTCCTAATGATCACAGATTGGGGTCTGCCATGGTTTTCCGTGTGAAGGCAGTTTGCACGGCAGGACTCGGAAAGCGTGATTCGTCAACTGGAAGTGGTCTTTTTTTAGTGTGGCCCACCGTGGGAGCTACTAGTGTATAACAACACAGCCTTCCACAGCAAAGAATTCAGTATGTTCGCAGATGAGTATGAGGTGAGCCTGAGATTTTGTTGGGCCCGGAAATGACATAGCAGAACGATGCCATTGTACCGTAAAATGGATTGCAGCCATGATGTGCTTTTCCATACAAAAGGCTGTCTACTGGTACAACGTGACCTCAATGTACGATGACTCACATTTGACCACAGCAGCCAATATGATCAACTGTTTTGAAAATCAGGTAAAGGTCCTGAACACAGCCCGAGGAATTAATTAACCAAATACATCTTATATATATATATATATATATATATATATATATACAGTAATATCACTAGTGCTAGTACTTGGTGGGAGGATGTTGCCTTACTTTTGTTTAAAATCTGCTAATTTTCAGACCTTGTTCTGCCACCTTTGTCCAAACTATAAATCGTTCATTTTATGTTATATCTGTCTGTATATATAATTCAAAATATTTCCCCTTTTTATATTTTACAGTATCTTGGGCCTCGAACTTCAATTTTAGGGAGCATACAATCAAGATTTTTCCCTGGGCATCAGTAGCCCTCTGCATGACACTAGCATGTATACATACACAAATGCTATGTAAAACTTCAGCATGACAGACTAATGAAAATGCTATTACAAACTTAAACATGGCAGGCTGACTGACAGACAGAGCTTCTTATAGAGATGCTTGGATGTATCTAAAATAAATAAATAAATAAATAAAATAAAAGCTTTTAATACTTGAAAGATAGCTCAAAGATTTGAACAGACAACTGCCTCAATGCAAATCACAATTTCCTCAGGGAAGAGGAAAGATTATTAGACTGGGCCTTTAGAGGCTTCGTTCTTAATGCTTGTAAAGATTACACTGCATTAAGCAGATTCTTTTGCAATAAGTTAATTCACATTGAAGACTGAGGATTAATAGGGTAAGGAATGTATGTCTACTATTTTATATAAACAGCATAAAACACCCTCCTTAATTCTGCCTAAAAAACTTAAATAAATATAGATACATAGTTTTCTGCCAAAAGGGATTTTGATTTACAAGTGTGATTTGCAAGTGTTGTTTATTCAATCTAAAGCGAAAAATATATCTTCTATATTCCAGATGCCATAATCATGTTTTACGGAAGAAAAAAATAAAATAAAAACAAACATTCTGATTCTAAAGATTTCATTGTTATTATTTGCTTTTGCAAGAAAAAAAAATGGGTGTGTGTGCATTTCTACCTCTTCTGTGCCAGGAGGTAAAAAAAAAGAGAGAGACAAAGGAGAAAAAAATACAAGAATAATTCATATTCTATAGCAAATAATAACAGCGAAAGAAGTTAACTATTCACAAACAACATGTCATTATTTTGCAAACTGTAACTATGTGCATATTGCAAGAATTTTATTTGTCCTTTTACAACTACTGCGGGAAAATAGAAGCAGAAAGAATTTGGAAACAAAAAAAATATATCTATCCTTAAATACTTATACTTATATTGACAGTTATAGGATGGCAAATAATAAACAAAGATGGCTGCCAGATGACAAGCAAAATGCATTAGCATTTTCACTTAAAAGATAATCCTCCTCTTTATTTTGTTTTCTTCATCTTTTTCACAAACCTTTTTGATGGTCGGCAATACAAAAAATGATAGCTGCAAATAAACTAAATGTATTGCCCTGTCAGTTAGCAATTTTAGGTCATCAAGGTTGCTGGAAAAATGGTTGGAGCATTCTACTATTCCAGAAAGTACCAGACTCCTGACACAACCTCTACTTATATAAGAGTCAGATACAGCCTAAGGTGCAGTACTGCTGTAACAATTGGGGAGGTGCACCAACGAGCACCCTTACACCCCCTCATAAAGTACAAAATCGACTTTACAATCATGTGAGGAATTATTTCTTCTGTTCTCTACAATCCCTTTCTCACATAAGAGATATTGCTAGTCTTTCTTTACTCTGTCGTTATTTCCATGGAAGGTGCTCGACTCATCTCCAATCTCTGGTTGTTGCTTGTAAGACATTCACAGCAAGAACGTGTCTTCCTACCACAACTGCAAAGAAATTTCCATTCTTACTCTGTGCACTTAGCATCAAACCAAAACACATTAATGAGAGTAGAAAGTGGACATTCGGTTTACTTTCAGCAGCCTCATAACTCTTGCTTCCCTTATTTTGTCCTTTAGTCCTCACATTTCATGAGCGATGGTTCTGACAAAGAATTGTTGTTTTCTAAGTCGGAATTTGTCCATATAACACTAATCGTTGGCTAGTTTTTAACCTTGACATAGTATTTTTTTTTTAGCTCCTTACATCAAGTGGCTTCATGCCTTGTCTGGAGCGATTTCCATTAAAAAAAAAAAGGAATATTTTTAAAATGTATTTTGTTTGATTAACATACATTGGTAAAAAGCCGTAGGGAAACACACGTTGATTAATCCAGCTTTAATATAATAATAAATATGATCTTAATAGAAAAAAAACGACACAGAATGAACACATCTTTCTGCCATGCTAGGAATGGTAAACCATTGACTAGTAATAGTCTTTGACACATGTCTGTTCTTTTACTTCATCTTTTGTGTCATTATCTTTATCATTTTCTAACCTCTCTCACACAGTTCTCTTATTTGCCATAATTGCTCATTCGAAAATCGGCTGTTTGTTCCTCAACTCATAGGTCAAATTTTGAATCCGCCTAAAAGATCTAATATTCAAACCTTGCAAGTCTGGTACAAGGTCATTGAATATTTTCAAGATAGGACATGAGTTTACAAAATTAATTCATTAAATGTAAACATACCAGACTTTTATAGATGATCCAAATAAAACAAAAACTTTCTGACCATCCTGTATACTATTTGAATAAATGAATTTAAAAATAAGTAGACAAACGCATGCTTACATTTTATGACAAATATTTCAGCCTACCCTGTAGATAGCAAGAGTTTTTTTTTGTTTTCTTTTTTACTGATGAGGAGTCACTTATTAAGGAAAAAAAACACTCAAGAATAAGAGTTAATGGGATGGATGAATTGTTAGTTGAATGATGAAGAATATTACAAGAGGATTGAAAATTATGAATGGAATGAACAAGATTTTAATAACCATGGGAACGGTTTATGACATTTGTTGACACTGCATTTGAAGATAACTGTTGTAGTCTGCATAGAAGCAGTCGTCTGGTAATGTGTTCTACAGATGAGAAGTTCTTGGAAAGAAACTCTGTTCATGGAAATTCTGTTTGATGTTAGGTACACAGAGAAAAAAGGTAAGTTCTTTGCAGTTTTGGTAGGATGAGTTCTTGCTGTGAATGTTTTACAAAGAGAAACCAGAAATTAAAGCTCAGTCGATTGATTTTGATTTGATAATTGGAGTTACCATAGGTAGATGAAGATTTAAATAGCACATGTCAAAATTCTATGCTGACAGTGCCTCCCCCTTTTTACGCATCCTCATCTACTTTAAAATACTGCAAGACCAGTTCGACTTCCATATTTTTGGTTTGTCACAATAAAATTTCCAGAGTAGTACCCAGGTTACCATCTCAGATTTTGAGATTAACGTATGAAGATATGAAAACAAAAAAACAAATTTCAATGAAAACTTCCTATGCATTCCCAAATTATGTTCCTTTGAAACTTGTATTTCATGCTCCTTTTTTGCATACATGAAACACTCAAACGATGTTTAATATATTTGGATGAGCATATCTTCATTTCCAAGCAAAATAGCTTTAAAATATTACTCTCTGCAATCGCCGTATCTCTTCTGCTTTCTGCCACCAGTTTGCTTGTGCTGCGATTAGGGCATGTGGCATCAGCTCATCAGAGGGGGAGACTGACCGCTAAGAAACTGTCCTGTCTGTACAGAAATGCTCAGTCATGCTAGAATTAACAGCATATTTAGTGGCAGCTTTAATGTTAAAGTAGGTGTACATTCAATCTTTTAAGCATTGGGTACACAAAAAGTGCAGTGGAATTACTTGTAGGTTGAGAAAGTGGGTACACAAAAAGGGCAGTGGAATTACTTGTAAATTGAGAAAGTGGGTACACAAAAAGGGCAGTGGAATTACTTGTAGGTTGAGAAAGTGGGTACACAAAAAGTGCAGTGGAATTACTTGTAGATTGAGAAAGTGGGTACACAAAAAGTGCAGTGGAATTACTTGTAGGTTGAGAAAGTGGGTACACAAAAAGTGCAGTGGAATTACTTGTAGGTTGAGAAAGTGGGTACACAAAAAGGGCAGTGGAATTACTTGTAAATTGAGAAAGTGGGTACACAAAAAGGGCAGTGGAATTACTTGTAGGTTGAGAAAGTGGGTACACAAAAAGTGCAGTGGAATTACTTGTAGATTGAGAAAGTGGGTACACAAAAAGTGCAGTGGAATTACTTGTAGATTGAGAAAGTGGGTACACAAAAAGGGCAGTGGAATTACTTGTAGGTTGAGAAAGTGGGTACACAAAAAGTGCAGTGGAATTACTTGTAGGTTGAGAAAGTGGGTACACAAAAAGTGCAGTGGAATTACTTGTAGGTTGAGAAAGTGGGTACACAAAAAGTGCAGTGGAATTACTTGTAGGTTGAGAAAGTGGGTACACAAAAAGTGCAGTGGAATTACTTGTAGGTTGAGAAAGTGGGTACACAAAAAGTGCAGTGGAATTACTTGTAGATTGAGAAAGTGGGTACACAAAAAGGGCAGTGGAATTACTTGTAGATTGAGAAAGTGGGTACACAAAAAGGGCAGTGGAATTACTTGTAGATTGAGAAAGTGGGTACACAAAAAGGGCAGTGGAATTACTTGTAAATTGAGAAAGTGGGTACACAAAAAGGGCAGTGGAATTACTTGTAGGTTGAGAAAGTGGGTACACAAAAAGTGCAGTGGAATTACTTGTAGATTGAGAAAGTGGGTACACAAAAAGTGCAGTGGAATTACTTGTAGGTTGAGAAAGTGGGTACACAAAAAGGGCAGTGGAATTACTTGTAAATTGAGAAAGTGGGTACACAAAAAGGGCAGTGGAATTACTTGTAGGTTGAGAAAGTGGGTACACAAAAAGTGCAGTGGAATTACTTGTAGATTGAGAAAGTGGGTACACAAAAAGTGCAGTGAAATTACTTGTAGGTTGAGAAAGTGGGTACACAAAAAGTGCAGTTGAATTACTTGTAGGTTGAGAAAGTAGGTACACAAAAAGGGCAGTGGAATTACTTGTAGGTTGAGAAAGTGGGTACACAAAAAGTGCAGTGGAATTACTTGTAGGTTGAGAAAGTGGGTACACAAAAAGTGCAGTGGAATTACTTGTAGATTGAGAAAGTGGGTACACAAAAAGTGCAGTGGAATTACTTGTAGATTGAGAAAGTGGGTACACAAAAAGGGCAGTGGAATTACTTGTAGGTTGAGAAATTGGGTACACAAAAAGTGCAGTGGAATTACTTGTAGGTTGAGAAAGTGGGTACACAAAAAGTGCAGTGGAATTACTTGTAGATTGAGAAAGTGGGTACACAAAAAGTGCAGTGGAATTACTTGTAGATTGAGAAAGTGGGTACACAAAAAGGGCAGTGGAATTACTTGTAGATTGAGAAAGTGGGTACACAAAAAGGGCAGTGGAATTACTTGTAGATTGAGAAAGTGGGTACACAAAAAGGGCAGTGGAATTACTTGTAGGTTGAGAAAGTGGGTACACAAAAAGGGCAGTGGAATTACTTGTAGGTTGAGAAAGTGGGTACACAAAAAGTGCAGTGGAATTACTTGTAGATTGAGAAAGTGGGTACACAAAAAGTGCAGTGGAATTACTTGTAGATTGAGAAAGTGGGTACACAAAAAGGGCAGTGGAATTACTTGTAGATTGAGAAAGTGGGTACACAAAAAAGGCAGTGGAATTACTTGTAGGTTGAGAAAGTGGGTACACAAAAAGTGCAGTGGAATTACTTGTAGGTTGAGAAAGTGGGTACACAAAAAGGGCAGTGGAATTACTTTTAGGTTTAGAAAGTAGGTACACAAAAAGTGCAGTGGAATTATTTGTAGATTGAGAAAGTGTGTACACAAAAAGTGCAGTGGAATTACTTGTAGGTTGAGAAAGTGGGTACACAAAAAGTGCAGTGGAATTACTTGTAGGTTGAGAAAGTGGGTACACAAAAAGTGCAGTGGAATTACTTGTAGATTGAGAAAGTGGGTACACAAAAAGTGCAGTGGAATTACTTGTAGGTTGAGAAAGTGGGTACACAAAAAGTGCAGTGGAATTACTTGTAGGTTGAGAAAGGATAAACCAGTTTAAATGCAAGAAAGGCAATACAAATCAGATTTCACATACAATGAAGATAGATAAGAACTCAGATGTAGAGAAAGAATGTGTGTATGGAGAAAGTTTATGTGTATGGTGAAGTTATTAAGGTTGTTGAGAAGTTTTGTTGCATTGGTGATACCATTGGAGCACAGGGTGGAGCAGATGCTAGCGTAATTGCATGAATTAGGAGTGGATAGAGTAAGTTCAGGGAACTTCCGCCATTCATAACAGAATGTTACCACTGTCGACCAAGGGAACAGTCTCTCAGGCATGTGTATGCAGTGTGATGATGTATGGAAACGAAACCTGATCATTGTTGCATAGAGAGAAATGATATGATAATGATACGAAGGATGTGTAATGTGAGTCTAAAATACAGGCTTAGTTCTGATGACCTCAGTGGAAGATTAAATCTGAACAGTATAGGGAGATGTGTGTAGAACAGGAGACTTCGATGGTATGGCCACTTTGTAAGAATGGATTAGAGATCTTGGGTTAGTAGATGTAGAACAGTTAAGGTTCCAGATCCAGTTTACAGGAAAGGCTGAGGAAAACATAGGAGAAACTGATAAAAATGGACTTTAGAGAAAAGGATAAATAAAATGTTGTCCAGAAAAAGGTTAATATGGAAGTCAATTTCTAAAACGCATACCAGCATGTAAAAGTGACGTTAAACCGAATATGATGATTATTTATAAAAAGTAGTCTCTGAGAAGGATTATATCTGTGTCTCTTTAAATATTGTTAAGATTATTGAACATACAATGAGTACATTGATAAATTTGCTATAATATCAATCTGAAAAAAAAAGTGTATGAATAAGTGTACACAAATATTTATAAAGCCTTAAGAAAGATATCTATAAAAAAAGTCTCTTTGGTTAATTTGATTTTTGCTTATTTTAAAACACGAATCTCAAGTCATGTGATGGAAATAATCCAAGCCATTTGTAAGCATGAATTATATCAATAAATGTTCGTTTTTAAAAAAGGTCACTAGAATGAGGTAAAAAGCAGAAATAGAATGAGGTAAAAAGCGGAAATATTAATGCATTCATTGATTTTTGTGTCTATTTTGAAAACGACAAACTGGAATACAAAAAAAATCAATGGCTCATTAAAACTGACAAAATGAAAATAGACTTAATGTCAAAATTATATCCACCAAAACCATCCCAAAACAATTATCTACCTCACTCATTCAAACCTACACTAACCTCCGTTCACATATTTGCCACTCCCAGACACGTTTGTTCACATCTATCTAGCTACTCCTGTCTTACACATTCACTACATACATTTACATATTATCTATCTCATCTTTATTATGTCTCTCTCTCTCACACATACATCTGTTCACATCTATCGTACTCTCTCTCGCTCACATCTGTTTCCCTCCCTTTCTCTCGCTCACATCTGTTCATATCAAACTAACTTTCTCTCTCTCACATCTGGTCATATCTATTTCACACCCGATCTCTCGCACACATCTGGTCACATTTATTGAAATTTCCCTCACTCTACCATACATCTGTTTACATCTGACTTTCTTTCTCTCATATATGTGCAGAGCTATCACACTCCCTCTTCTCTCACACATCTGTTCACATCTCTCTTACACATACTTATACTTACATCTATGTATACATATACCAATCTCACACCCTCGCTTCCTCACATACATGCCTCTATTCACATCTATACATATGCCTGGCTCATACTCTCTCTTTCCCTCACATACATATATGTTCACATCTATATACCTACCTCTCTATAACATGCATTAACACTACTCTATTCACATTTTTATTCTTTTCACAAATAATAATTTTATTTGAATTGGATTTAGAAGAGCTTGCATACAACCAGGAAGTTATGGTTTGCATGACTCCTATTAGCACTTAATAACCCTGAATTTGGACATTATAATATTCAACACCAAGTGAGTTTTCTGAACTTTTCATATGATTTGTTTTCCCTATCGTTTTCTTATCATTTTATTAATTTGCATACACCTTAAATACACTTTTCACTGCTATCTACTGCATCGGTAGCAGACGAATTTCCCGCCTCGATAACTTTTTGCATTTTTGGACCACCATTCACCATTTGGATTATTTCTTAATCAACCTCTTTGATATCTTGCCTGGAGCTATTTTAAACTTGTTGACGTGGATGAACTGTATAGGTTTACAAAAAGTATGTTTTGGGCCGATATATTTGATGTTTTATATACCTTTATGTATTTTTAATATATTTTCAAAGTTTAATTTTTATTACCTGCAGTAATGTCATTGCGCTAATGGTCCTCTGAGGAGAAGATTTTCTTTGAAAACTCATGAGTTAAGGACTTTAAAGAACTTTGCCTAAACATTGAACTGTAATAAAATTTGATTCGCACCTTATTCTATTCTTTCACTTTATCTATTGCTATTAATGCTCTATCCAGTATATTGAGCTTTATTTTTATCCGGATGTTCACTAATTAAAGATATTAGTTGCTTCTTATATCTTTTGTTGTATTAACCTTATATATATATATATATATATTATATATATATATATAAATATATTAGCACCATAACCTTTAATGATAACCACCCCTGATGATAGATCCTGAAGGATAAGAAAATACTTGGGTAAAAAGCAAGTATGGCGGATACATCGGCCAGTTCTTGCTAGAAAGAAGGAAATACATTAGGAAATCGGAACGAATCAGGACAAAAGTATATAGACAGTTGTCTATCATATTAAATGTCTCAGCCTGGGTCTTCCAGTTGGTATGGCAGTGCGCTGAGTCTTTTTCCCTACACGTATGGCCTACCTGTATCTACCTGGTTGACCCAGGGTTTCACTACCTTGCTTAGAACTTGAATGTAGCCATTAGTGTTTAGCATGAGGCCCTCAGAGAAAAAGTGAGGGGGCATGACGTCACCTTCACTCCTGAAAACATCAAAGACCATGATCGTCTTTGGAAATTTTGTCAACATGACTCTGGGTACGTCTTTGGATGAGGCAGCAAGCCACCTGTTGTTCTGGGAGTTTTAGTTTTGGCAGGTTTTTCTTATCGAAGAAAACCCATAGCATCTCTGTTTCTAGTGGTTGTTTCAACTTGTGTATCAGTGTCTTGGTGTGCTTCACTTTTGTTGTACTTTCCTTATCTTGTCTGAAACGCAGCAGATGCTCTCATGTACCACCAAACAATTGAGCTTTTCATCTACGTCGTTTTCCTTTACAATGGTATGCACTGACTTGCTGGTTTCATTATCGATTATCTCCTAAATTTCACAAGAAAAAATAATTATCAAATCGCTGATTATGCGTTTTTTTTCTCTTATCTTACCTCGTAGCTGAATCCTGAACCTTTCAATTTTTTCCTGACCTTTTCTACCATCCCCCTCCTTACACTAAGGAACTCTGAAATCTACGTTTATTCTTTCCTGTGCTGATTCCAAGAAGAACTCAATATCTCTTCTACAAATACGGAGATTTTAAATTGTCCATAATCAATTATTCTGCAAAAAAAATGGAAATATAGGCACTATTTTCATGAAGACATGACTTAGCAGTTTAAAATTGCAAACAAATATCGTCCACACTCTGTATATAATCATCCACAGAAAGACTGATTCGTTGTGTCACAGCTCTTTAGTGTAGTTAGACAGGCAAACGTGTCCAGGCAGGATTGATACCAAACTATATTTTCAACAGTCTGTGATTTTATCTGTTAGACTCACTGAAAAATTAGTTGATAATTTCACTTACCATAGTACTCAACCCACAGAAGGGTCATGGACATATGTTGTCATTTACAGACAGACTGTTTCGCAGTATAACAGCTCTTCAGTGTGCTAAGATATTCATACTTTAAGCTCTGATCAAACACAACCGTTTTTTTTACGGTCGCTGATTCTAAGCATTAGGCCATCAGTACAAGTCGCAAGAAAGTGAAATCTTGATGTTTATATCAATGCCATCAGCCATTAAATGGTGTTCTATTACAAATAGCTTTGCATTATCACATCGTAGCTAGTGATTTCACTCACCACAGTGCTCTATTTTCACAGGCTGGAGGGCATATGTATTCATTTACAGACGGACCGCTTCAGTGTGGCTAGACAAGTGCTCAAGCTTGGATCTAAACTATAAGTTAAATCACCAGCTGTTATTAGTGATAATGCAAATAAATAGAACATTCTTTGGCAATTAATATTGTTTATATAAAGACTAAAATTTCTCAACCTCATGGCTTGTGCTGATGGTGCAGTGGATAGAATCTCCGCCTGTTAAAAAAACCGTCAGGTTTCAATCTCAGCTTTAAGCACTTCCCCTTCTTGCAACACTAAATAGCTGCTATAGAGCAAAACAGTGTGTGGATATATATCTATCTCATATATATATATATATATAAATATATATATATAAATATATTTCTCTAAACAAAACAGTTTTGTGTCACGTTTAGGTCCCCTTAGGAACATCAAGATATAATGCTACAAAATCTTATGTCTAGAATCCTTATTCCAACTTTGATCAAAATCCGTTACATATTTTGATTCTAGAAAGTGTATAAACTTTAACCCTTTAGCTAAAGGGGTTCTAAGAAGAAATTGAAATCTTGCATAATTCATGTCTTAATGACTATAATGCAAATCTGATACATTTGAATTTTCATATGGAAGGTTTTGCTCATAATATTCCTTTTAAAATTCTTTTAAAACACTCCAAAGAAACTAAAGTTTAGCGATAGACCCTGTTGAGTGTGACACTATGGAGTTGAAAACTGCGTGCTACAGAATTAGCTAGTAAATCAGGTCATGAATACTTTTGTTTGATGTTATTCTGCAGAAGTTTCACAAACTACAGTTCATTATTGAGCACATTTTGGATTGACTCAAGCATATGCACCACAATTTTTACAAATTAGAGATTATTATTGAGTGCATTCTGCATTAAGTCGAGTATATGCACCACAACTTTTATAAACTAAAGATAATTATTGAGCGCATTCTGTATTGACTCAAGCATATGCACTAAAACTTTTACAAATTAGAGATTATTATTGAGTGCATTAAGTCGAGTATATGCACCACAACTTTTACTAACTAAAGATAATTATTGAGTGCATTCTGTATTTACTCAAGCATATGCACTAAAACTTTTACAAATTAGACATCATTATTGAGTGCATTCTGCATTGACTCAAGCATATGCACTAAAACTTTTACAAACTAGACATCATTATTGAGTGCATTCTGCATTGACTCAAGCATATGCATCACAACTTTTAAAAACTAGAGATAATTATTGAGTGCATTCTGCATTGACTCAAGCATATGCACTAAAACTTTTACAAACTAGACATCATTATTGAGTGCATTCTGCATTGACTCAAGCATATGCACCACAACTTTTACAAATTAGAGATTATTATTGAGTGCATTCTGTATTTACTCAAGCATATGCACTAAAACTTTTACAAACTAGACATCATTATTGAGTGCATTCTGCATTGACTCAAGCATATGCACCACAACTTTTGCAAATTAGAGATTATTATTGAGTGCATTCTGTATTTACTCAAGCATATGCACTAAAACTTTTACAAACTAGACATCATTATTGAGTGCATTCTGTATTTACTCAAGCATATGCACCACAACTTTTACAAATTAGAGATTATTATTGAGTGCATTCTGTATTTACTCAAGCATATGCACTAAAACTTTTACAAATTAGACATCATTATTGAGTGCATTCTGCATATACTCAAGCATATGCACCACAACTTTTACAAATTAGAGATTATTATTGAGTGCATTCTGTATTTACTCAAGCATATGCACTAAAACTTTTACAAACTAGACATCATTATTGAGTGCATTCTGCATATACTCAAGCATATGCATCACAACTTTTACAAACTAGAGATAATTATTGAGTGCATTCTGCATTGACTCAAGCATATGCACTAAAACTTTTACAAACTAGACATCATTATTGAGTGCATTCTGCATTGACTCGAGTATATGCACCACAACTATTACAAACTAGAGATTATTATTGATTCAAGCATATGCACTACACTTCGGTCATCTGCATATTGGAATTCATAGATCTGGCACAAATGTGTATTCGTAAAAGGCTTGAAGCTGTTTTATATCAAATAATAATTTAATACAATGTTTTAACTTATCTTACATGGCAATATATTGATCTATCCAATTATCTATCAATGTAATTTTACTCTTTTCACATCCATCTATCTACATAAGTCTGTTTACATCTGTCACAATTGGGTTACATTTACTTCAATATATTTACATCTATCTAGACATTTTACCTGTTCTTTTTAATGAGTATTGATTTACTCCTCTCCAGGAGTTAGGCACAAGGCCAGTTTTTATTTTACTCCCACAAGTAATATGTGATCCAAGGTCGGGTCGGGAAAGTGGGGTTTAAAAATTGCCTGGGCAGCCCCGTCGGCATTCCCCGGTAGAGGCGCATCAGACAGTAAACAATAAACTTACTTCTCCCCAAAGAGGGGAGGCAAAGCCTGGGAAGGTGGACGTCCCAGAACTGCACAGGACAGACCCATTGACCGGCGTAAATCAAGACCCGAAGGCCAAGACAACACCAGTATGGGGTGCAGTATCCATCGGAACAGATACTACACTTTGATCTTAGCCAAAAGGCCAAGACTCAATCAATTAGGTTTGGTTTTATGTGTCTGTTTCATGGCATAGCAAGCCCTTTTGGGTTATTTAATGCTTATTCGCAATATCGTTGGTGGGGATATTCTTGAGGAAGTTGACCGCTTCAAATATCTCTGATCTATCATTGGTCATGACAAGGAAGATATAAATGGCAACATTGTCAATGCTCGCTTTGCTTTCTGCCAGCTACAATCTCGATTGTGGTCCAGGCGAGAAATTAAGCTGGTTACAAAAATCTGAGTTTATCAAACTATTGTTCATATTATCATCCTACTGAGAGTTCTGACCAGTGCAGATGCAGACTGTTGCAAACTGTGCATGATGCCGAACATCCTCCAGTCAGCAACCTTTTTTTGCAATGTTTTTTGCTGGTTCAGTCATGCTGTTCAAAATCAATGAAGCAAATTTATCAGAGAAGACATCAATTCGGGGCTGGAAGAAGCAGTGTTATAGAATCGAGACTTGCTTCAACGTTGGCAATCGACCCTCATTCGAAACTCAGTAAATTCATTTGAGGAAGCCAACTCAACTGACCCAGGGTGAATGCCATCACAAGTAAAAAATCACAATCCTTATTGAAAATGATTAACTGAACACAAGTTGTTAGTTTTCCTAAATCCAGATAGGGTTGTCCATTTTCACACAAATTCAATTTGAACATAGCTAAGTTGATTCCATAGTCAGCATTGGTATCCATTACACTACTTATTGCAATCTTTTAAAAGATGTCTTGCATTTTTTTATCTTTCTCACCCGAGTTGCTTCTGTTTGTCTTCTTGGTTTTTACTGTATTCTGTCACCTACTCATCCACTGCTTTTTAAAGAGCATCTCTCATTTGTCTGAACCCATACAAAACAATCATTATGAGCTCCTGCTAAGTCTGGCATATGGCCATAATCCCACTGAAATTATTTCCACGGATGTACCATCCAACACTAATAAAGAGGGAGCCTTTTGATCTCTAAGAACTAACTGAACTAAAAATTTTAAGAAGTAAGAATAATAGCAAAACGAAAATGATGATGACGAAGAACAGGGAGTTTCAATGCAAATAAGATTTGTCATGTAATGAAAATTGCTATTCTTGCAGATAAAATGGCAAAATTAAAAGGAATGGAAAAGCATGCCAAATAATATCTTGGTTATCTTGTTTGTATTTGACAGGACTCCCTGAAAATCGTTTGTCAACCAACTCACAAAGCAAAAAAAAACAATTTTTTTAAATAAAATAACTGGAAATCAACGGAAAGATAGTTTAATATTTATTCCTTGAGATAATTATTTTCTTGCAGTTACACAAACAAAAACCAATTCAAGGGCGGCCTTTCATAAAATCCCCTCGGGTTAGCGAAGATGCCATTATTTTGTCAGATAAATAAAATGATACGGCAGATTTAATTTTCTGATGCGATATTCATTTTGAATTTTGATATGAAAGCAATGAATAATTTATAAAGTTTTACAACGAACAATGGATGAGTTAAACATGGATTTTGCTTCCTTTTTTAACCCTTTTAGCTTAGTTCTATTTACATTAGGTTGAAAACATTGTTTGATGCTCAGACCATGGAACCTGCAAATGGTGATGGTACCATTACGGCTCTAAAGGTTTGAACGACAGTTAAAGTATAAGGGATTAAGATTGTGTAGAACCAATTTTCCTATCAAGAAGGATCAAACTGCCTTAAATACATGGATTCGGGTAGAACGGCATAAATTGGTGATTGTTTAGTTTGGTCTAATTCATGGTATATCACAACCTTTTGTTTTTTATTTAATGCGGTAATACAATACTCATTCTAAATGATTTGGTGTGATTTGGTCTTTCTATGGTTATTTAATGTGTAATCACAATACCTATTGTAAACAATTCAGTGAATGCACTTAATTAGATACAAGTTGCTATTTTATCTATAGCTGGGAAGAAAAAGCGGGTTCATACCTTTTACAACGATATTAATGTATATAATGATCAGAATAGCTCTGATAGGATTTGAACTCTGAATGGGTGATTCCATAGACCATGATATTATCTATGAGAAAAAATCGCATCCCCTCAATCCCAATGTTTCATTATGTTGAATAAAATTTGCTATTTTACTTATAGTTTCTTTTTTTTGGGGGGGGGGTAATTGTAACGCTCCCAATGTTATTAGACACATGAAGTTTGGATGTTTCTTTTATCTCAAGAATGTAGAAAAATAAAAAATGTGACTGTTATAAATATGCAATGAATGCCAAAATGAATTGGTGTCTTAAAAACTCAATTCTAATGCGAGTTTAATATGTAATAGTATGCACTAATACATATTTATTTATATATATATATATATATATATTATATATATAATATTTATAAATAAATATTAAATTATTAATTAATTAATTTATGAATTATTAAATTATTAATATAAAATAGTAACTTTCTCTGTGTGTCTGCCTAATTTATGTGTCTTATGTTCACCCAAACCGCTGGACAGAATTGCTTGAAAATTGGCATGTGGACTACTGACCTCTCAGTGAAGGTCATTGGCTATATAAGAAATATATCACTTTAATGCTGAAGGTCCCCCCCCCCCCACTGAAAACTGTTTTCCCTTAGATTCAAATAAAATTTAAACCATAGGTAAACGACCAAAGATCAGAAAATTTTGATAATATTAAGAGAGTCCCCGGGTAGAACAAACCCCCACCCCACCCACTGAAAACTGTTTTCTCTTTGATTCAAATGAAATTTAAACCATACGTAAATGCCCCAAAATGATGTCTATTCCCAAAATTTCAGCAAGTTTTGATAATATTAAGATGGTCCCCGGGGGCACAACTCCTCCACTGAAAACTGTTTTCCCTTTGATGCAAATGAAATTATATATATACATATATATATATATATATATATATATATATAATCAAGAACACCTCTCTGTCTGTGCATGTCTCTCCCTAAAAACGAAGACATACTAGGAAGTGTACTTTCAATATAATTGTATTCAAATGCACAATTTGCATGTGAACATAATGGAAGTATT
The DNA here is from genome assembly GCA_963556195.1 of Sepiola atlantica. Lineage (NCBI taxonomy): Eukaryota > Metazoa > Mollusca > Cephalopoda > Sepiida > Sepiolidae > Sepiola > Sepiola atlantica. Next base: position 137,927,307 of record OY744524.1, read on the forward strand.
TTGCATCTCTGGCTGCCCCTTAAAGAAGCTAATGACAATTTTCAAACATGTTACACAATGAAATTAATCTATTTATTAGTGTTAGTTTAAGAGTATTAACATATATCTGAATAGCTCGGTGAGTAAGATATCTAGCTGACAGCATCAAGGTTGCTGTTAAAGTAAACTCCCTACCATGATGTTGCATATGATGCTATCCCACACTCTAACCTGTGTAACACCGGGTAGATCTGGCAGATATGACAGAAGTCAATACACACCTTTAATATCATTAATAACGAAGACTACTGCCAGAGGATCCTGATTGATCTAGGCTAGATGATACTGATTATTTCCCTCTCTGATGAATTGGAAAATAACTCAATTAACAGTGTAAAGTGCAATCCCAAGGTTTGCGACAATTTGAATCTGATTATGTCCACCTTCAGATTGACTTATGATATGGCCCATCTGAAACTAAACAAACGACCTAATGCTTCTTTAAATGGTGATATTTGATGGATATATTGATATCCAAAACACAAGAATGTCAATTAGAATAAAGTATCAATGTTTCAAACTTTTACTGCTGTTTTGTAAGGCACCCAACTAAGATAAACACTGAAGAAAATAATGATCAATTTTTCAAACTTTAAACATGTATGAATTATTTTTGTGAGGTGTCTATTTACTTCTGTCATGGGTGGCTGTGTATGTGCGCACGCATAATTCTGGTGAGTTTATGTTCACAGGGGTTAATCCAGTGAATCTTTATGCAACAGCGCTTAATAATAAATAGAGCTGTATATTTATTTATTATAAAACTTTTTATTTATACAAACATTTTTGGCTTCATATTTGCAGATATGTTTTAATTCTAGCTGGGAGTCAGCTTATCTTCCTTATCTTCTAGGCAGAGACCAAAATGAAAAGAACATCCGTTTCAAGAGGTTACAAGTAGCAGGGATCACCCGATATGTTAAAAGAACATTTTTAAAAACACCATTGAAAATTCATTTTTTGTTTTGTCTATTTTTTTCTATTCTCTATTTTTATTATATTTTATCTAATCACGAGCTTAAGAAAGAAGAGAAAAGACAAAACTGTATTTCTTCTAACCTTTAAATTAGGTTTCCTGACTGATCAATAAACTCGGTCAAGTTACTATGTTCTATTTCCTCGACCCCTATTCAATACGATCATAAAAATTACACCCATAATATTAACATTTAATAACGACAGATTTAAACAGGGTCTCTACTCATACAAATGCACACACAAACACTTTTACATCATATATATAATAGTTTTATTTATAGAAAACATATCAAGGCTACACATCCAGTGAAAATGTTTCAATAGCAGCTTTAATAAGTAGCGATCTCTTCAGACCGATAAAACAGTTTCTCTTTATCGGTGTTCATATTAAAGAAATAAAGAAAAAAGAAAGAAATAAGATTAAAATCTGTAAGGGTTACATGATAAGACCGAACATTAATATTTTTAAACAAACCGGTAAAAACTTTCTCATATTGAAACTAAGATGTTAATTAGTTTCAAAGTTAAATTACTAAAGAATATCAGTTAATTTAAAATGGGTCAGTGTGGCGAAATGGCCTGTTATGGAAAAGGGGTGGTGGAAGCAGGATGACATGTTACGGAAATCAATCAAATTATCAAATAAACATACACAGGAATTAGACAGCAAATACGAGAACTTATGGCATTTGCATGGGAGTACACAATTTTCAGGGACAAGGAACTTTAGGTAAATTATGATTTTAAGCTTACATGACTTAGTTAATGACATAATAGAAATAAAATAAAATAAAGTAAAATTGAATAATAAGAATCAAAGTAAGATAATAATAATAATAATAATAATAATAATTAATAATGACTGAAGTAAAAATACAGGGAGGCATTTTTCAAGGAGACTATCACCACTGCTGCTTATAATAGCCATGATGCCACTCAACTACATACTCAGAAAATGTGATGCTGGATACAAGTTTACAGACACAGAACAAAGAATAAACCACCTGATGTACATGGACGACCTGAAACCATTTGCAAAAAACAAAAAGGAACTGGAAAAGCTGATGAATACGATCAGAATCTTCAGTCAGGACATTCAAATGGAATTCGGAATGGAAAAATGTGCACTGCTAGAGATGAAAATGGGAAAACTGGAGACGACAGAGCGTGTGGAACTGCCTAACGAAGAGGAGATGAGGGCGCTAGGCGAACAGGAGAACTATAAATATTTGGCAGTTCTGGAAGCAGACACCATCAAATCTATTATGTTGTTATGACGTGGTCATTCATTGAAATAAGAAGTAATACGAGCAAAGAGGATAGAGAAATGAAAGAGAAAATTGGAAAAGAATATTTACGAAGAATAAGAAAACTCTTAGAAACAGAATCATATAGCAGAAATCTAGTAAAAGGAATAAACACCTGGGCAGTATCACTAATAAGATACTCTGGATCATTCATAGCTGGACTACAGAAGAACTCAGGCACCTTGACCAGAAGACTAGAAAATTAATGACCATGCACAGCGCACTACATCCAAAAGACGATACAGACAGACTCTACATGAAAAGAAACTAAGGGGAAGAGGACTGGTAAGTATAGAAGACTGTGTGGAAGTCACAAATAAAGAGCTGGAGAAATATATAACCCAGAACACGTAAAGGCTAATCACCGCAGCAAGAGACACCATCCCAACTAACAACTCGGGAAGCACCAAAACCACAAACAAAAAGACAAGAAAAGAAAAGTGGGAAGAAAAACAACTACATGAACGCTTCAGAAGACTAACAAGAGAATAATAGCTGGGCATGGCTAAGAAAAGGACACTTGAACAGAGAAACGGAACCTTTACTGACTGCTGCACAGAATAATATGATTAGGACAAGCTACATTAAAGCTAAAATAGATAAAACCCAGGAAAACAGTAACTGCAGACTATGTGGACAAAGAGACTAAACAGTAAATCATATAATAAGTGAATGCAGCAAATTAGCCCAAAAAGAATACAAGAACAAACATGACTGTGAGAGGAAAGCAGTACACTGGGAACTGTGCAAACGATTGAATTTCAAATATGCAGACAAATGGTACACACATAAACCAGTGATAGTACTGGAAAACGAAAAACACAAAATCCTCTGGGATATTAATGTACAAACAGATAAACTCATACAAGCAAGGAGACCGGATGTGATAATAATCGATAAGAATGGAAAAATTTTGCTAAATCGTAGATAAAGTGAAGATCAAGGAGACAGAAAAACGAAGCAAATACACGAAAGTTGCTAGAGAACTGAAAGGAATATAGAGCATGAAGAAAGTCAATATAATAGTAATACCACTAATCATAGAAGCACCAGTAACAGTCCCTAAAAACCTGGTGAAAAGACTGGGAGAAATTGGAATCAAAGAGATCACAGAGACCATACAAAGGACGGCAATGATCAAAACAGCTGCAATCTTAAGGAAAATCCTCAAGTGCCGAAACCAACCCGCATAAGCTACGAATGGTAAAAAGTCACGTGGAAGTTTCAACAGGAGAAAACAAAACCACAGGAAGATCACCATCGCATGAACCAAGGAACAGAAACTGCAAGAAACAAAATGCTTCCCCCCCCCCCCCCACAAAAAACAAATTTTAATTAAATGGCACCGGTCTCGGCTGACACTACACAAAATAGTCGTAGAGAGTAAAGGAGGGACAGCACTAACCAGACTTCCACTGGAAGAGTGCAAAGAGTGCTGAGTCATTGGGGAGGCTTATTGCCACCCAAATCTCAGGGGAGACCAATGGTTGTTGCCAGCGAGTAATCAATGGTCGGTGGCTATTGCGATAACGCAAGGTCATTTGCGGTGGTGATCGAAAAGGGGTGGAGAATACTGGAACTCTGGAGAGGCTTCTTGTCACTCAAACTCCAGGGAACACCACTAGTTGTTGTCGGTGAGCAATCACTAATGATAACTTGTGAGAACTCCTAGTGAGTATACATAATAATAATGATAATAATAAAATTAAAAATAATAATAATAATAATAAAAATAATAATAATAAAGCGAAATAAAAAATGAAATAATAACATTAACAATAATAAATCAAATAAAACAAAATATACATAAATAAAATAAAGATAAATATACAAGAAACTAAAACTAAAATTATAATTATAACAACAATAGATATGCTGGTGATACATAAGATATGATAATAATGATGGTAATAATAATAATGATGATAATGCTAATGAAATAAATAACTAATATTGATAATAATAATAATAATAATAGTAATAAAATAAAAATCATAGATAATATTAATTATAGTCATAAATAAATGGAATGAATTATAGTGAAAATATATTGATTTTACCATATGCTATATAAAAGATGCAAACACCTGAATTTTTCATTTGATATGTAAATAAAACACAAAATAAGAAATACAAATACAACTACAGCTTTTAAAAAGGTATTAGGTATTGTTGCGCTTTAAGCTAACCGTGGAGAAGGGTGGGCAATTAATATTACTTCACATGAGTAAGCAATCAATACACATATATAAAAACTAATAAATTAGAACATATACATGTTCGGTCTAAGACATGTACATCACTATATTTAAAACTACATTAAAAACGTTTCAAGCAATCTATACAAATAATTTATATAACTATATATGTGTGAAGAGTTGCCCCCACACACGTTCAAAATACTATGCATACAACACTAAGTATAGCAATGCCAATACTAGTGTATCAGAATTACTTAAGATATATAAAAAATAACATATTAAGATAAAACGGTACTCAATTCCCTATGGCACATCTGATAAAAATAAAAGCCATAAAACCGACCGATAGTTGAAGAATGGGATGAAATTAATGAAGATGTTAACTTGAATTCAGAATTATCTAAGTCAGATGATACTACAGAAACTCTAATAACAGAAATCTTTCTAACTGAGTCATTACAAGACATCCTTTAAGCCAAACAAAGAATTAGCGAGTTGGAAGAAAAATGATGTCTATGATGAGGTTGAAGATAATGGCCAATATTGCATTTAACATGGTTTCAGTGACATGGATTGACCTTTTACTGCTTAAAAAGACTGTTAGAGTTCATTCAAATCAACAGCTACTCACAAAATGAAAACAAATCGAAGAATGGAATTCGAAGATCTCCAGTAACATCTTCCAGTAGATTCACTCAAGCATCTCTTTTGGAGAAAGTACCGAGTCAATAGGGTCAGACTGTATGTTTATATGGGTCTTAATCGCAACTAAGCATTATTTAGAATAATTTAATTATTGATACCAGATGCTGCATGTTTCCTTGCTTCAATGATGCATTCATATTTACCCCTAATTATTAATTTTTATATATATATATATATATATATATAAGAGAGAGAGAGAGAGAGAGTTATTACTTAGTATCCAATAATACTCAATTCTAAAAATGTTACTAGTAAACTTTATATATTTATAAGATTTTTAGTTTACATTGATATTCGGTATTTTTAGACATGGTGAGTGCTTCAAGCTAAGATTTAAAACCCGACTGTTTGGTCATCTTAATCTTAAACTATCATCATCACTACAAAATAATGGAATTTATAGTGCGTGTGTTTCGTTTACAACCGTGCTACTTGTTTGCCTAGGTAGCTCAATTTTTTTTTAGGATGATTAATGCTTTACGCTAAGTTCAGCCATTAATTCCCCTACTAGAGAGCTCAACCCACAAGTGTACCCACAAGTGTACAGACGGACACATCAAAATGTTTTACAAGCTTATTGCTTTTAAACATCTTAACCAGAAAGTTAATTAAAGATGCAGGTTTTAATGACATGAAGATTAATTTTGATTGATTAATCCAGTAAGAGTGTTTCAGTTTTCAAAATGTTAAATGAACGTCATTTTCCTTTCACTTGGCCATTTGTCCTGAACTGATCAGCAGTGAACATTTCGAAGAAGCTAAATAAACACACGAGAGCCGAACAATGGGACCCTTCCTGTTATGCAACACAAAGAGATCCACTTCCAGTGATGAAGAAGAATATTCTATATTCCATAATGGTTCCCCTCCTTCAAAATGGTAAGCACCTGTCCCACTGCCACTGCAAAGAATGGCGCCTTTTCCTGCAAGAAGCCGGGCATGAATTGAATAATAAGATTGTCCACAACAATGAGTGGCCATGTTTACAGTTTACCCGTCTTTACTCCTCCTTTAACTGAAGAGTTCTACTAGCCAATTATATTACTCTCATTAAACCAGGTTTTCTATAGTATTGAAATTAGCTGGAAGCTTTATCTGAATAAAAGGAATGCTACTAGTCCTTAAAGGAGCTTCATTTCCATGCATGTTTGCAGAATCTGATACACTAAAGGGAGAATTATGGCCAGAATACACTTATCTCAGTTTATACAAATTGCAAATTAATTAAGCAGAAGAGCTAATGAACATATAGTTTGATTCATGATGCGTGAAAAATAACAAGCAACCAACCCAAGTCATTTGCTCATGTAAAGGAAACACATTAGATATACCCACTGGAAGGACGATAGAACGATAAAAGTAAATTTGTATGAATCAGCATGGTACGATTTATTCTCTTGCAGCTTGTGTCACTAAGTAAAGTAAATTCATATGAATGAGGAAGATTCTGTTATTGGCATTGGTTTCCCTGATTTTTTATTTCTTATTTAATTTACTTTAATTCACCCCAAACAAGGCATATTGCCACTGAGACATGGGGGCATCTTGAATGGGAAGTTGAACAGCAAGATGTTTGTTCACATTACATTTAAATTTCTGCATATTAGTAGTCAGGGAACAGGGAGGAAATTCCAAAGGTTAACCGTACGAGGAAATTTTTTCTACAATCAGGTACTTACAGGAGGGACCATGTGATGGTTGCCTATCTCGATAAGTGAAAAGTGTGCTATAGAACCGACTGGATTCAATCTTGGAACACTTGGGTTTTCAGTTTGTGTCGTTGACAACTTCACTACCATCACCGCTCAGAAGAATGATGAATAAGCAGGAAAAGAAATTAAATTAAAAACATGAATGATATTAGAAATATTTTATGTTTGAGAAAATCATTTTATTTGCATGTTTTACAGCATATCAAACCATTCAAGGTCTTTTAATGCTGAAACAATATCTTTTTTCGTTAATTAATCCACCACTCATCAAAGTCAAAAGCCACTCAAGGATAAGGGTTAATGAGATGAAATGATTGTCAGTTGAGAGATGACAAATCTTATGAGAGGATCGAGAAAGATTGATGGAATGGACCAAATTTGAATATTTGCGGGAAAGGTTCATGACAGCAATCTATTGACATTGGATTGAAGATGCCAATGTTGTAATCTGCAGGTAAGTAATCCCATGGTAATGTGTTCCACAGACGGGAAGCCCTTGTGAAGAAGTTCTGTCCATGGAAATTCCACCAGATGATAGGCACTCTGAGGAAAGTCGTTTTTTGGTGTGGTAGCAACACTAGTTTTTGTTGTGAATGTCTTACTAGGAGGAACTAGAGGTTGGAGCTCAGTCGAGCACCTATTCGTCAACAATTGATAGTATTCAATTAGTTGAACACGAGTCACTATTTTATCCATGGCTGGGTATAAATTGTGGGTTCATACTTTTTTCTCAACACTATTATTGCATAATTGAACACCATAGATACGATTGGACTTGAACTCGACATAGCAGATTTCATAGTCTATGAGAGTTTCCATTAGACTAATCATGCACCTCTTCTGAGAAAATAATCATAATACAAACATAACATTTTCAGGACAATAATCATCATATAAACATCAGAAAAGTTTATTTGTTTTGTCTGTTTTATGGCATATCAACCTTTTTGTTAGTTATGTAATGCAAAAACCATATACCTATTGTAAATGAAACATTGTATACAATTAATTGGACACAAGTTGCAATTTTATCCATAGTTGAAGAAAGAAAGAATTATGAATCCGTACCTTTCTGTAACAGAAAAGAAAAGTCTTTTCCATAGCACAGCAAACTGTCTAAAACCCACAAGTAACTCTTTTTTTCAAAAACCACCAGAATTACACTGTAGCAAAACATTCTTGTGAACTTTAAATAACTTAGTCGTGTAGATAACATCCTAGAAGAATCCAGTCACATTAACACGTCAAACACCAATAAATTGCACGCAACAAGGACCCTTAAAGTATGAGCATGATTTCTCAAATGCCAACAGCCCGCGCTGAATTACAAAATACACCAGCTTTGATTTAGCTTGAAACGGCAGTGGTTGGCTAATGAAACGAATCATATGCATATCCAACACTGCTAAATTTATTGTCCAGACAAATATATTTACTGTCAGGCGTTCCTGGGTTTCTACCAACCGCAGGAAAGTGGTTTCCTCATTTTCCATGATGAATGGTGCAAAACACACCTGTTCTTTTGTGGGAGCATTCGGCTTCACCTCTATTACACTTTATTAACAGTATTAGTGCACAATTGGACACTCTTGAATCACAGGGTGGAGCAGTTGCTAGTGTGATTGCAAGAATTAGGAGTGGGTGGATTAAGTTCAGGTAACGTCTGCCATTCCTAACCAACAGAGCATTACTACTGTCAACCAAGGGAAGAGTATATCAGGCATGTTTACTCAATATGATTCTGTATGGAAGTGAAACCTGGCCAGTGAGGGGTGAAGACATGCAGAGAAATGATATGAGAATTATATGATGGATGTGTAATGTGAGTCTTAAAGACAGGCTTAGTTCCGATTACCTCATAGGAAGAGTAAATCTGGACAGTATGAGGAGATGTGTTCAGAAGAGCAGACTTCGATTGTATGGCCACGTTGAAAGAATGGATGAGAGTTCTTGGGTCAGTAGATGTAGAACAATCAAGGTAGCAGGTTTAATTCACAGGGGAGGGCCAAGGAAAACATGGGAGGAAGTGATAAAAATGGACCTGAGGGAAAGCGGGATAAAAAAGGTCTTACCAGAGATAAGTTAATTTAGAAGTCAATTTCTTAAAGCCGTCCAAGGCATGGACGTTAACCCAAACATGATGATGATGAAGAACCTGATTGGATTTTAACACAGTATAGTCAATTTCATAATCCACAATGATATCCATTGAGCCAATCATACACTCCATAACAAAATTTAAATGCGTTCTATAGAAATAAAGAATATACTCCATACTATATAGCATGCAAGAAACCATTATAATGTGTCTGCAGGAAAAAAGGTGTTAAAATCTTTGCACTGGAGAGAATATCATTTACGGGTCTGCTTATTCCGCGTTGGCCAGAATAAATTACTTATCTCTCCTGCTTTTCCTTTTATTTTAACAGAATGGCTAACTATGCAAACATACAACTATACGCATAAACATCAGAGGGAATATTTAAATTATGACATATTCACAAAATCATTCTTTTCAGAAGATTTAATGAATGTTTCATGAATAAACGTGCACCTATTTAAGCCAGAAGTAAATAATTTAGTCCTTGTTGGGGTCCAAATAAAATTTAAGAAGAAACAGAATATTTTCATAGGAATTGTATAATAATAATAACAGTATACAAACTGTGATGAAGAATAAGCAAATAGATTTTTGATGTGTGGCATGTATTTTCTGTCACATGGAATGCATATGCAAATTTATAGAAACAAACCAGAAATGCGTAACTACATTAAACTGGGCAGCATTTTACATTCTTAATAGACTTCAGTTCCTGAATTCGATTTATAAATTCTGATGAACTCAGAACATCTCCCTCTTCATCCAATTAACTTTATTCTTTATTGATTTTGTTTTTCACCCAGTTAACTTCATTCTTTATAGCCTTTGCTGTTCACCCAGTTAACTTCATTCTTTATAGCCTTTGCTGTTCACCCAGTTAACTTTATTCTTTATAGCCTTTGCTGTTCACCCAGTTAACTTCATTCTTTATAGCCTTTGCTGTTCACCCAGTTAACTTCATTCTTTATAGCCTTTGCTGTTCACCCAGTTAACTTCATTCTTTATAGCCTTTGCTGTTCACCCAGTTAACTTCATTCTTTATAGCCTTTGCTGTTCACCCAGTTAACTTCATTCTTTATAGCCTTTGCTGTTCACCCAGTTAACTTCATTCTTTATAGCCTTTGCTGTTCACCCAGTTAACTTCATTCTTTATAGCCTTTGCTGTTCACCCAGTTAACTTCATTCTTTATAGCCTTTGCTGTTCACCCAGTTAACTTCATTCTTTATAGCCTTTGTTTTTTCTCCCAGTTCATTTTTTATGGCTTTCTTTTTCCTCCCAGTTAAATTCATTCTATATCTTCATGATTTACAAACTTTTGTTCTTTACCAAGTTTACTTCATTACTATCCTTACACATGAACATTACATAGCATCATAGAACATTACATTAATTGTCATGTTGAGAAAATCATTATTTTTAATGACTTTCATACAAATGTTTCACAAATAAATCTGTAAATCAGAAGAAATAATTAAATCAAAAATGCAATATCTTAATAGGAATTTTATAATATTAGTATGCCCATGATATCAATAATTGATGCAGTTTTGTAAATTCTTACACTGTTTTCAAATATGAACACATAATTATAGAAACATATTTAATTGTAATATAATGGATGGTCTCCAGAATGGCATTCAAATTCGGGAGAGACTCTAGTTCAAACAAATCCGGATCATTACTAACACAACTATCATCTGTTTACGTCCATGCCCTTTTCTTAAGCCTTGTTGTCTCATCTTTTAAAATAGGACGGTGTCCTCACATGCAAATCAGCAAGACTTACCAAAACTCATAACTCTGTGGGCCTTTTCCCTATGGCAGACCAAACAATGTGTTCACTTTGAACTCAGTAAGTTCTCAGTTCTATTACAATTCAAAATGAATGCGGACCTCTGTGTACAATCCTGAAACCCATATTACCTTTTGTATTTTCATTTCAGTTTTCAAGTTTTAAATAAAATAAAGTAAAACATCATCTTTGGATGTCGGGACCGGACCTAGGCCCGACAATATTACTATAAAATGTCTAAATACAAAATTGATACTATCATTAGATTCCTCATAAAATTTCACACAAGAATGTTTGCATTTCATCTTGATTTAGGACTGTTTTTAATTGGATCTCCTAACAGACAAACACCATATTTATAGTATAGATGTATATGCAATTTATGTTTTAGACCAACTACACACACATTATTTGTGTTTTTTCTGTAGAGTTGCATTTTATACAAACAATCTCTGGATTAAATTAAGTGCTTACCAATAATGAGGAAGGCAGAGCGAAGATTCGCTGTTATGGTAACCAAAATGCTCCGTTGGATGTCTGAAATTATACTGCTCTACCACGTCTGCAATAAAGATATTCAAAGGCACTACAGAATGGCACCGATTGAGGGCAAGATGAGGGAATGCCATTGCTAAACTTCCTTTGCATTAGAAGTCGCCGGAAAGCAACAGAGAGTAAGGCCAATGATGAGATGGGCAAACGCTTTGCACAAAGATCTCTGTAAAAGTTGCCTTCACCCGGACCACGCCTGTGAGTGGAGACAAAAATACATCATTGTGGACACTACCGTAGCTCGGAATTAACGCATAAGAAAAAGTAGAAAAAGGATCTCTAGATTAAATAAAAATCTTTTTTCTGTCTTATTCATTAAACCATTACTCTCTTCCCCGAAAATAAGACAAATTTAAACATTTTAATAACTGTGCTTTGTGTTGAGTGAAATAATCATGCACTTTCAGAATTAAGAAAATAAACTGATATATCTTCATTGGTCTCGGATCAAGCAATGGCAAAACCTAGGATTGGTCTTCAATGTCTGTTCTGTTAGATGTCCAAGTACTTAAATTTTATTCTTGTTTTTCTTGTATCACGATATGTAATCGTTTTTCAAATCTGCATGATTGTATACAATTATAAAAGTCAATCCCATATGGTTTCGTTTCTCATTCCACATGTGTCAGTCAGTCTGCAACAAATCTGCCAGCGCGAACACTACCCTCGATGCATGCATTTCATAACACATCATCGCTTAAATTATTATATATTAAATTTGAGATTTTTAATAAACATTATGTATAGAAAAATACAGACAGAAAATATTATTTGTGTCTTTATTTTTTTCATTTTAGGGATAAGATGTTCGCATTTCATAATAATCTATTTACTGACCTATTTATGGCTTTAAATCTTAGAGAAAAAAATTAAGAGGCATTTATAACAACAGTTAACAGAAGAAAAGGGGTGAAGAAAACAAACCGGCAACGAATAAATGGTACCAAAGGCAAAATAAGTTACTCTTCTACCTACCTGAATAAGTTTATTTGTGTTTTAACTTATTTTAAAGCGTTTTTTAGTTCGATTTAAAAGTACTATCGAAACGTGATCAAATGCAGCAATTTTTTGTTTTCAATTCTAACATGACGTCTCGACACTAATTTTAAATCGAACTAAAAATGCTTTAAAATAAGTTAAAACACAAATCAACTTATCCAGGTAGGTAGAAGAGTAACTTATTTTGTCTTTGGTACTATTTATTTGTTGCCTATTTGTTTTTTTCACTGATGTTATAAATGCCCAAATTAAGTTTAATTATAAAAAACTCAATTATTTGAATTTCTTTTTATTTAAGCCATTTGAAGATTATCCCTGTAAAGAAAATTTTGAAATGTTTGTCAAAAAAACAACAAAGAATATCACTTACTGTGGATTTTAATTCAGTCCCACATGATGACTGATAATTTCATTTTTCAAGAACTGAAAATAATGAGAAAATGTTAAGTAATTATAAGTGAAAATAATATTTGTTTTAAATATGAATTTTAAGTGCAAGTAATATATAAAAAAATGGATTAATTTTAAGTAAAAATAGGAGTAAATATGAATTTTAAGTGAAAATAATCGAAACATGAATAATTATAAGTGAAAAGAATATAAGAAAAAGTGAAGTATTTATGTGTGAAAATAGAAAATGGTATTTAATTACAAGTGAAAACAATGAAAAATGTGAAGTCTCCTACTCTGTCGCAAGGACTCGGATAAACATATGCACAAACTTGGGCTTTATATTCATAACACCCTTCCCTTGACTAGAGAACAGTCTAGAATCAGATAATCAGGCCTACATGTGTTTTAGATTAACTTTACAACACAGCGTTAGTTACTTATACTTCTTCTACCATTCTACTTCGATCCAGAGCTATACCCTCCTCAACTGTTTCTCGGATAGTATTGATGCAACTCTCTTTAGATGCGAGTGCCATATGTATTTGGGGATTTTAATGTCCACCATTGGTAACATCACGCAGAGTTTCTCTATTGCACATTCACTTTCATAGACTGTCATTTTCCTTACCCGCTTCCCAGATTGTGAGTATCAGCAAGCCTCACTTGTTCATTTCAAGAACATTAGACTTTCATATCTAGAACATTCTAAGAAGTAATAATTCAAGTCACATAATGGGTTATCGCTTATCAAGGCCCAAATGCCACTTAAATATAAGTGTCAATGAGTTTGTCTGGTGGATGGTGAGACAACACCGTGAGGATTAATAACAATGGTTGAAACTGGACAGAATTTGATTATTTAAGAGGACAGCTCTACAAGAACTTGTTAACATTGGGCATAAAAACGACCATGTTTTAGTCAGCTGGGAAGCAGCCCCCTGGTATTTTGTTCCACGGACAGGTAGTTCTTGGAAACAAAGTTTGCTCATCAAAGTTATGTTTTATTTTAGGTACACAGAGGAAGAAAGGAAAATTATTGACAGTGGTTGCAGTAAGATGAGGCTTTTTTGTGAATTTTTTACAGGGGGGGGGGAACCATAGATTAGAGCTCATTTTGAGCACTTACGAATAAAATAATGTATGGTTATTTTCGGGCCATGACATTACATTATACCAACTATCTCTTCTTTTTCTTGATAAGAGGTCTTTCAATTTTTTTTTAAAGTCTTTACAGAAATCTGAAATAACAAGAATCGTTTATTTCTAAAACTATAATACTATTCCTAAAGCAGCCATAACAATTAACTGTAGTCAAAGATATTAAAACTTCCGTTTCGTAATCAAGCATGAGTCTACTATGAAACTATGAAAATCAATCTTCAGGGTCCTTAACTCTGATCAGGCCTTAGATAGAATCTATAAAAAGGGAAGTTCAACTGGTATATTGTTCTGGTGTCAGATAGACAAACCTGGGCTTTTGAGCTGTAATTATTGTACAGGCAATATCGATAATTCTTTTAGGTCTCTAACATTAAAAACAAAACTGACCAACTGTAGCATTTACTGAATTTTATTTCCTTTTTCTTTTATGCTTCATTCATGTAGATAATCTTATGAAAAAGATCACTAAAAAATTGTTATATACGAAATGGTCACTAAAGGATACATAGTCATAGAAAGTAAATGTCAGAAAGTTTGATGAATCAAATTTGACATCTGTGGGAACAGAGAAACGGAAGTAAGGGACATATAAACTATGTGACGTGATTAATTAACTTAGGTGGGAGTTTTTTGTCAGATCTCATTGGAGTGAGAAAAGATTACCTGTATATAATGTAGCAGCATAAATTAGGGTACTTATGCAGATTAGGACCCAAACTAACCCTAACCGACACCAAGTCAATTTTAGCTTGGTTCTAATCTGCATAAGTACCTAAATTAGCCCACTCCTTTCTCTCTCTGACTATGCCTGCATATTGAACCTGAATAAGCAATAGATGTATTTTGGGTGCAAAAGCCTTTGTGTTAGTTAACTGCAATTAACAACAACCCAGCCAAACAAAGAGTCCCAAAATCCAGTAAATCTTTCAAAAACTTCATCTCTTAATCTCTCCATTTCATGAATCATCATAATCATCGTCTGCACAAAACAATTGAATAGCTAACAAATGGGAAAACGTCAGAGTGAATTTTGTGACTAAATAGTGAAGATGTTTTTCGGCTGGCTCCTTTTAGGCGGAGGAGGAGGCTTGAAGCCACTTCCTCACCCCATGGTTCATGGAAGTGTGTAAGAAAACATTGTAACATCAGATAAAGCAAGCGATGAAAATTTCTTTTATATTTTTCGGTTCTCAATTTAACCCTCCTGTAAGGGAAAGATGCTCCCAGAAATGCAAGTAGAATGTAAGGACAAGTCGGTGTTTATGTAACGTAAGCCCCAGCAAAGAAATGGGGCTAAACATCTTACACATTGGATATTCAAAACAAGTTTAAATTGATCAGGTGTATTGAAGATATTTTATTTATTTACTTCTTTTCTTAAATGTTATCAATAAGACAAAATCAGTATGTATTGATTAGCAATGGTTCTTTAGTCGTTACTTCGATGGTCTAATCACGTCATAAGAATGAATGACCAGTGAATTCTAAAGCAAATGTTATATAGTACATGGGCATATAAATATAAGACATCCAGACCTGAGATATAAGGACGTGCTGTGATATCTCTCTGACTGAACTCATCGAAGCAACAAACAGTCAAACAGAATGGCATGCTATTAACAAGGAAGCACCCAAAGAATTTTGAGGTGGAGTATCACAACAGAGCCGATAACTAAAGAGCATCGATAGAAGAATGATACAATGGATGTGTAATGTGAGTCTTAAAGACAGGCTTAGTTTTGATTACATTAGAGGAAGATTTCTGAATATAGATATATGCGTGCAGAACAAGAGACTTCCATGATATAGCCACGTTGAAAGAATGGATGAGAGTTCTTGACTTAGAAGATGTAGAACAGGTCGCAGGTTCAGTCCATAGGGTAAGAAGGCCAAAGAAAACATGGGAGGAAGTGATAAAAATAGACCTGAGGGAAAGACGGATCAATAAAGATCTGGCCAGATATAGGTTACTTTGGAAGTCAAGTTCTTAAAGCCATCCAACTCATGCCAGCATCTAAGACGGACATTAAACTGAATACGATAATGATCGTCATACTCCTGTGATGTCTACAGAAGACCAGATTCCTGTTTTCTTATCTCTCTGCAAATCTAAACTTAGACTATTGGGTCACTCTTGAGTTCCCCAAAATGGAGGGACTACTACTATTACTACTGCTACTGTTAGATAACAAAGGAGGGGCGGAAGGAGCGCACCCCAAGGAAAGGGGGGAGCCTAAGCGGAAGTCGGAAATTACGTCACTTCTGCTCGGGCGAATTCTCTCTCCTAGCTGCTGACATCTGAGCTGAACAGACGTGAGAGCTGATTGTCCCACCAACCTCGGGGACTGGAACAATAGGCACAGGTGGCCAAAAGTTGTTATGATGTCTCTCCCCAATACACCTAAGAGTCTTTCTCCCTCTCGTACACAATACAGTAAATTTCTGTCTCTGTCCTAATTTATAAAACCTTTAAAAACGAAATTCAACATTCATATGTCGTCGATTATGGATGAAGGACAGGAGCCAGCAACGATGAAGTCCGAGATACACGGAACAACAACAACAAAACCTGGGTATATATTCAATAGTAAGCAGCAATGCAACATGAATACCACCACCACCACCACCTTATAACATGTTTGCTATATGTTACAATGACCAAACAACTCCCATCATTGAATCATTAATTCACTATACAGAACCTAACATATCTTTTATGATAAATTAGTTACTGTTTTCCAAGCATTGCACTAACATTCAATGTAATCTAACATATAAAGTTATCTTGCGAGATTTTAAAAGCTAAATCTAAATAGTATTTAAGCTGACCTATAAAACTTTGATTGTGACTCACCAAGTTTCATTTGTTATTGCTGTAATATGTCATTGGCATTACAATATCGTACTTCACTACAGTTTATTTAAAAAATAATGTAGTTCTGCCTGGACAAAATATGGAAATATTTTTCATTATGACCGAAAACTCAAAATCAACAATGGGGAATAACTCATTTTTTATTTAAAGAATATAAAAAGAGTTGTTTCCCTTACAACTAAAATGTTATTTATTTTTTGTGTGTTTAAAACAATGTGCAAATTAAAAACTAGAATGATTTCACTGTATCACGGGCAACATCGGGTAGATACAGCGAGTCTACAATAAATGTAGGCCTGTTTTACTCAGTCTTTGAGTACTTTCGACTTTCGGTTGAAGTTAATTAAATGGTCGTAAGGAAATATACAACTCAAATCCAAAAGTTTTGATTAGGAAAATAAAAACAAAAATAGCAATAATCATGTTTATTTACACCAAAGACTCATCTTCCATTTCGAAGATGCACAATATTTTGATGAAGTATCATATTTACGAACTAATAATTCTTTTAAAATTTCAAAATATTATCAAAACTTTGTTTATTTCACCATTCTTTTCAAAATATGCATTCTTGTATTATTAACCATTTGTAAAATTCTTTGATTCATTAGGAATTTTGGTGCCGATGAATTTTGAAAAGATTGTTTGTTTGTTTGAACTCATATTCTTTAACTTTTTTCTGTTATTGTATTTTTAACAATTACTTTTCAAATGAAGTTGTTCAATATTTCTGTTAAATGTTTGATTTCAACTCGCCTTCATAAAGTTTCAGAAATTATTTTCCGCTTATGTTCTAAAAAAACAACAACAAAATGAATGATTCCTTTTGTTAAATCATAAAAATGTATTGGTTAATTTAGATAATATTAGATTTCTCTTGTCTTCAATCACATAAGTTTTGCATAAAAATTGATTTCAATACTAACTCTATATATCAACTAGATTATCTGTGACCCGTTGGATCACAACTTTGATTTAATCTGAAAATTCATAAATGATGATATATATATCAAGAAATTCTTCTTGCGTAATAATTCTCTTTACTTCTAAATTATCCATAAATATAATGTAGAAGTAAAGAGTCCTATTATTTTGCTATCTAATTTACATACGTTCTTACGGTATGTACAGACATACTATGTAAATTAGCTGAAAAGAGAGGGATAAAAACTATGAGAGAGTGGTTCAATCAACACACGAAGAGTGCGAGAGAAATACGTAGATAGCTAAGTGAGAGGAAGGTAACTTGTTCAGTTAATTACAAATTACGATTAATTAGAAGTATTCAAATTGATTTCTTTTCAAACATAATTCAATCCCAAAACCAAGGAATATTTTAGTATATATTTTGTGTCATTAAAGTATATAGGAAAAAACACTTGGAGAAACAAACGTTAATAAACACAGGTTTAGTATAATAATAGATATACTGAATGATCCAGAAAGTTCTGAGCATTTTTGATATGATAAAACAACTTTATTTGCATAAAAATATTTTTTACTAAGTGTTGATGAGCATTAGTTTTTAAAACTTCATTTCCTGTTGTGAAAGAGGAAAGGTCAATCACTCACGTCTATAGCATCTCCACTCACAAACAGTTTTTTCTTTTTCAAACTTACTGGAATCCACGTTGTCAAACTTGTGTTCATGAAGAACTTTAGATAAAAGTATTTTCTAAGATATTAAAAAGGTTTGGTTTGAAATATAAAGGAAAATTAGATGTTGCTTACCTAATTGTAGGAGGGGAGAAGACGTGCTGCCGATGATTGAGGTCACGAGAACATAACTAGCTTCAAGATCCTTACAACTTAAGTATCTTTTGATATGCTAATTATTTTTTATTCCCTGGCTATTATGAGCACTGTGAATTCTTGTTTGGGATATAAAATATTGTGGTTTTCTTGCTTGGAGAGCGTTGAATTTTCATTGAGAAGAGTGAGAGTGGATCACTAGAAAGTTGAATATTATTGTTGGAATAATTCTTGATAATAGACAGGTCAATAATACTGCCAGAGTACCCCTACCTCAAAAAAATTGCAAAATATTGTTTTTTTGTGGTTTTATGTTAGGCTGGGTTTAGTCAACTACATATTAAAAGTTGGACAAAATCGGAGTATGAGAAAGTGTCAAATTTCGAAGATGACTTTTTTCGGCCTACAAGTCATTTTCCATTTACATGTGAAGCACTAACTCGGTCAGTTTTCATAATAAATCAATAAATCTGGGATTTTTACCCAAATTTTCAGGGTCAATCTTTCACATGAAAGGGGTTACCAGTGATTCAAAATTACCCCTTATACAATATCTAAGGGTACCTTACCCCTAAACCCTTTTATTGAACCCACATTGGTACATGTACCACCCAACCCCTTATTGCACTCACCCAGGTTCACAAACAGGCATATGAGTGATTATTTTGATATGGTATCAGTGGTGAATTATTACTTTTTTCAATTAACTGGTCCCCTTATCTCCGTATATAAATGAAATTGTTCCATAGGTATAAGATTCCTGCAACAACAACTGAAAACCCCAAAGAGATCATGCTTTACCTCACCAAAAACTGCCCTTACAAACAATTCACTAGCTCCATACTAATCACCATATACTAATACATATATATTTTTCGTATATTTTCAGGGTCAAACATGAGTTCAGCCACCAGCAGAGCAACCTGATGTTTATGGGCACAGGATTTAGATTGTGAATAGACCGTGGTATTAACCATGCAAGTATCGAAACAGGTGTCAAAGTCATTGTTGAAGCCGGAACTAGTGTTCACAAAACATGTCAGGGATAACCATATAAAAAAAATAACATCACTTTAACCTAAAAAAAAAAGGATGATACTGTTCGGCCAGTAAAAAGGAGCGCTCACGTTTCTCTGGGATTATATAACAGTAAAATGCATGGTTTTTCTGTGGAACTGATACTACGAAAAAGACTATATACAAAAAGTGAAGAAGGATTTGCTATGTGAAAACTGATGCATTTGCTAAAAAAACTATCCTAGTTCATTGCAAAACAAGAAGGAATGAGTACGCTACTACTGTTCAAGGTAGGATCAAATATTTTGGTGGTGATCTTCATGGCGCAGACCGTGTGTACCACCAGTCATGTAACATTAACTTCTGTACAATGCGAAGCATCTGAGACAGTTCACATCAGTTGAATCAACCAAATGACAGAAAAAATAGAAGACCAAAAGACAGTGATCAGGATGAAGCATTCGAAAGGGTGTGTGTATTCCCAGAGGAAAACGATGAAGAACAGATAACGATATCAGATCTTAACGTTAAAATGGAGAATACTTACGAGGTACTAAATCAACGGCATATGGAAATCAGTACCTCAAGGAAAGGCTGAGAAGTCGATATGTCAATCTCTTTATTTGTGACCAAAGGCAGTTTTAGCGTTGCAAACATTGTGACATTTTTCGTGAATACTACAATTCACCTCTGACAGACGATGAGGAAGCACAAAAACGAGGAATTCTCAAAACCGGAGCAAAACTCATCAAAGCTGACATCAAGACGACAGTGGAGGATATGTATCCAACAACGACCCAACTGAAATTAGTGGCAGCATTAGGCATCATTCCTGCAAAAGTTTGCGGTTCTTGTT
Source organism: Sepiola atlantica (assembly GCA_963556195.1). Classification (NCBI taxonomy): domain Eukaryota; kingdom Metazoa; phylum Mollusca; class Cephalopoda; order Sepiida; family Sepiolidae; genus Sepiola; species Sepiola atlantica. The sequence goes on from OY744524.1 coordinate 137,947,748, forward strand.
GCAGCATCTGTTTGTTGGGAAGGATACATCCACAAAGGTTGCTGACATAGGACATGCTGTTGTTCAAGCAGTGCGTCCAAGTGCTGTAATTGCACCCTTACAGCTGGGTCACTCGGTGCAAATGCACCACTTGTACAGGTCACGATTTTTGATCCATAGTCTCTCAACCATGGGATTTGCTTCATCATACCAAGAGGTACAAAGGTTTGAAGTGAACACAGCATGTGTTAGGCAGGGACATGGATAATTCTTGATCAGTCCCTGTTATTTGCCAGAGACAATGTGGATCAAAACATTATAACATTGGATTGTAAGGGTACCTTCCATGTGATGGGCATGATTGCGGATATCACACCAGAGAAGCAAGTCAGTCATGGCATACCAAGACAAAAACCGGCAGACTTGAAACTTGTTGGAATGACAAAGATTTATATCATAGATAACCGTTTTTCAAAGCATGTCAACTGTGGCATTGAGTTTCAGTCTCACTCGACATCTGATGTCTGTGATCGCAGAGTGGACATTTTCATAAATGTCCTTTCGCTTCAACCAGACTACTGCCAGCTGGTAAGGCATGATGCACCTGATGCATAAGGAGTGTGAATATCCGGGAAAATCATTGGTACAGTTTCTCCCCATGATAAACATGAATCCAGAAAAACCTGTATCCTGTCCACCCTAGATCACTTATGTGGTCTTTCATCAAAACACAACATGCCAACTTTGGAAGGCTTCTGAAATCATAAATGCTGTTCCAGATGGTACACCAATTAGGAATGTGATATTATTTCTTGGCACATTCCATACCTTCATGAATGTGTTGGGCGCTATTGAGACGTTGATGGATGACAGTGGACTCAAGGAGATCATGGAGACAGTATATGGTGAAAATGCCGTCGTACACATGATAAGCAGAAAGGCAACAAGCGTTTTGTGGCCACCTACTGGTTGATCAGTGTCTCACACATCAGATCGTGCCAAACTCTTGGAGGATGAACCTGGATGAAGTAGAGGAACTTGAGCAGCTGTACATGTTAATAGAGACTGGTGAATTTGACTTGAAGTCATTATTGGAATCAGATTGCATTGGTAGGATTTACAACAGACTAACTTTAAAATGGGATGAACTGGTAAGGGTTTCCAAAACCAGCAAACTATGGATAAACAATCAGCACATGCTAGGAATTGCTAGGGCACTTGTTGCAGCTAATTGAATGGGGTCTTGAGAACTGCATTTCAGTGTCTCCAGAAGATGTATGCTTTGAAAGATGACAACCCTGCAGTACATCGAAAGTTCCAGTCTAGCTTTCATGTAATCAGACGCAGTAGTCAATACTGGGCTGGTCTTGGCTCTAATCTTGTCATTGAGCAAACACTAATGTGCTCACTTAAAGGTCAAGGTGGGCTCACACAGGGGAGTGGGATGTTTGAGCACCAGAGAACAGTTTGAGTCATGTCGTCCACTGTGTCATCCGCTTACAACATAGCTATGCAATAACTTACCACACAAAGTTACATAACAAGCAAACAACATAAAGAGTTGTCTGTCTCTTGGGTGAGAAGAGATGAGACAGACCTCGGGAAAGTTTCAGAGCAACTAGACAGCTTTAAACTGTTTTCAGGTGATGAATCGTTACACAATATTATCACATGGATTACTGTCAACGAGGATGTCAATGTTCGGGACCTTTTTGAAATTGGAAAAGACAGTGTACAGATGGATGGACAATCAGTTTTCTCCTACTCTCACAAAGGAGTTTGAATGCAAAGACTTTAGCATCGAGCAAGAACGTCAAAGTTTCTGCAGATCGTAGCATTGATCCAGCACTTTTATTCCAGAGGTTTACTGTGGTCTCACAGACGTGTGATATAAGGCTGAATGATGTCATGTCCTATGAACTCTGTCTCTACCTAATGTCTTTATTCGAAGGAAAGGGCATCTTACGTGAAACGGACAAACCACAGCTGGCAGCTGCTCTCAGAAATTATGTTGAAACAAAATCAGACAGTGCTGTGACACAAACTGTTCCAGTCACAGAGCACAATGTACTAGACAGAGGATCTCTTCTTCACCGTCTGAAATGGAAGGAAGGGTATACCTACAGCTTAATTGCAAACGATTATGTCTCATTTACTGTCGAACACTATAAGATAGCAGCTGCAGTTTTTGATGGTTATGAAGTTGGACCAAGTAAAAAGGACTGTATTCATCAGCGGCAAAGTCAAAAGCTGAATACAAGAATAGTGAACATTATCGAGGTGACTAAATTTGCTGGGAAAAAGGAAGACTTCTTGTTGAGTGCAGCAAACAAGCGGGCTATGATCCAGCTGATCCTGGAACGAATGTGATGTTATTCAAGCAGAAGGAGATGCCAATGTTGAGATCGCAAAGGCAACCATCAATCTGTCTGCTTTCAAATTAACCACCCTCATTGGAGAAGACACAGATTTTCTTGTTCTCTTGCTGTTCCATGCATCATCATCATTATCATCAACAACCGGTTTATTTGTTGAATCAGGCCACAATTAACCCTCTGATGAGGGTGGGGCCCTGATTGTCTAGTCATGATTTCCCCTCCATTCTTGTCTTTGGTGAAGCCTATGGCTTTCCTATCACATTTGACCACATCCTCCCAAGACAATTCGGGTCTTCCAGCATTCTCAACCACAGCAAAACCAGGATGTTGTGTAAGGCAATGGTAGCTTTGTTCAGGTAGTTTTGTTTTACGGCATATCAACCCTTTTTGGGTTATTTAATGTCGAATCTGGTCATTATAGTAAAAGTTTTTATGCTTCAAGTTCTTTATATCTTCAAATGTTTAATCATCGTTTTTGGTTTGGTAGTTTTGTTTTACGGCATATCAACCCTTTATGGGTTATTTAATGTCGAATCTGGTCATTATAGTAAAAGTTTTTATGCTTCAAGTTCTTTATATCTTCAAATGTTTAATCATCGTTTTTGGTTTGGTAGTTTTGTTTTACGGCATATCAACCCTTTTTGGGTTATTTAATGTCGAATCCGGTCATTATAGTAAAAGTTTTTATGCTTCAAGTTCTTTATATCTTCAAATGTTTAATCATCGTTTTTGGTTTGGTAGTTTCGTTCTACGGCACATCAACCCTTCCCGGGCCACACAATGCCGAATCTGGTCATTATAGTAAAAGTTTTTATGCTTCAAGTTCTAAAAATAAAATAAAAAAGGGGAGGGAGAAAGGGAGAGGGGCTGTTGTTTTTGTTTTTGGTTTTGTAGAACATAATTAAGTTTTACAAAAAAAAAAAAAAAAAAAAAAAAACGTCAATGTAGGTGAATTTCGTCTCAGGGGGCCACAGGGCAGCCTGATCTGGTATCACCAGAGCTTTGTTCAATGTGGATCAGAAGGACTTCCTGACATCTATTAGATACAATACGCTTTGCAAGAAAGTTGCAAAAGCTAAGACGTTTGTCATGCCAGAACGACTCCCACTAATGCTCTCTGCCTGTAAATTTCATTCTTTGCAGACTTACTACCAAGTCACGGAGTGGATAGAATGTAGTGATAAAATTGTGCCATCTGAGTGGGGGTGGAAGGTGGAAGGGGACAAAATTGTCCCAGTGATAATGGACAAAAGCCCTGCTCCAGATAATTCATTGCAACTGTTCGGTGTACCTGCAGGAGGCATGGACTAGAATATACCTGTGCCTGTGGACATTGCCAAAACAGAAATTGTGACAATATGAAAAATGATCCAGTGGAAGATGATGATGAGGAGTGAAAAGTTTTGAAAAAAGTACTGTGACGTAAGTGAATCAGAGTGGATGCAACAAGGGTAATGGTATTGACATTTTATAAGGGTTTATTTGGCATCATTGGTAACCTTTTCATGTGAAAGATAGACCCTGAAAACCTGGGTAAAAATCTAAGATGTATTGATTTATCATGAAAACTGACCGAGTTAGTGCTTCACATGTAAATGGAAAATGACTTGCAAACCAAAAAAAGTCATCGAAATTTGACATACTCCGATTTTGTCCAACTTTTAGTATGTTGTAGATTAAACCCAACCTAGCACAAAACCACTAAAAAACAAAATTTTGTCATTTTTGGGGGTTAATCAGTATATTGACCCTTCTACAATGCAATTGCATTTTGCAAAAACTGAGAGAAAAGGAGAAACATGTACTCGGTTTTGTAACAGACAAGTTTACCCTTCGGTGCCGAAAATGAAAGTGCTTAAATTTTGTTTCTGCGCACACTGCTTTGCGCATGAATCCAACAGAATTCATAAAAACAAATAATAAGGAATTGTCCTTTGGGAGCCACCTCGACCCCATATAAACCCAGATTTTTCCTTCAACAAGCATGTTTAGCCCAAATCCACGAGAGAGCTAATATCGGCAGTTCTCCAGCCCTCATCGCCCTCTCTGTAGGGCTTTGAAATGCTGAGAATGCCTTGTTCTAAACTCACGCACACATAGCCACACTGACACCAATGCACACACAGACACAATACATGAACTATTTCATTGTCTTACGCACACACACACACACACACTAAAGACGACACACACACTGCTTGAATCCCCTTTCAATGTCGTCTGCTGATTACAAACTAATTTATAAACTTAACCACTTTCATACTTCATACATTTCTCACTGAACTTTCTAATATGAAAACAAATGATGATTGACTGTTTAGTAACTTTCAATGAAATTGAGTGAGGAAGTTTTTATTACGATTTTTTAGACCTGTGGACAATTCATAGCTCTTAAATTATCGACTCAGGCTTCCTCGATATCTCAACTAATGAATCCCCCTTTTTGGCAAGGACACTCAAATATGAACAATTATTCTGTTTTGCTATCTTTGTAGACTTCCATTTTAAACATATATAAAATATTTCTTTTGTGAAGTTATGCTTTTGAAATCATTATTTTGTTTGTTGATCATATAACATTTCTCTCGCTCTCTCACCCATTTGAATATTACTTATATCTGTTTTTCTTTAAAATGTTTCTATAAAACTCGACTCTCTCAAAATCTTCCCCAAAAACGGGAAACCTAAAAAGAAACCTCCAAAGTTTCTTTAAAATAGATGTCTTTATTTTGATGTTTTATTTACTCCTCCCCAGGAGTTAGGCACAAGGCCAGTTTTATCTTACTCCCACAAGTAAGATGTGACCCAAGATCGGGTCGAGAAAGTGGGGTTTGAAAAGCCAGCGCTCGAGAGGTGAGCACTCTGGCCATTTAAAAATTGCCTGGGCAGCCCCGTCGGCATTCCCCGGTAGGGGCGCCTCAGACAGTAAGCAATAAACTTACTCCTCCCCAAAGAGGGGAGGCAAAGCATGGGAGGGTGGACCTCCTAGAACTGCACAGGACAGGCGTGCAGTATCCATCGGAACAGATACTACACTTTGATCTTAGCCAAAAGGCCAAGAGGATTTTGATGTTTTCTCTTGGTGGAAATTTAGGGATTTGTCTTGCTTGTGAAGCTTGGTACTCTGATAGAGCTTCTCTACCAACAAGCTCACTCTTTATATCTTTTACCTTCTCGCAATTATCAAATATGAATTGTATACATGTCACTAGATTTGTACCTACTAACTGACTGACTATATTAAATCCATTTTTTCTGACACATCACGTGGTGATCTTTAGCCAGTAAGGGCTCAGAATACTTACTCTGCAACATTAGCTTTTTCAACTTTGTTGATCAAAAATGTGAAGCGTAGCAAAAATGAATCGAATAAATCTCTTTCTCTCTCTCTTGATAGATATATCTATGAGATGTGAGTGGCCAATGGCCCCAAAAATTAGAAATTTAGATGAATTTTCCTACCTGGAGGGCCATGTGTGGTATTTAACATAAATGGTCGATTTCAGGGCCATTCTAGCTTTTTAGAGCAGCTAACCAAAAGCATTTTTTGCTGTGATAGATGAATTCTGTGCGATTTATTTATTTTTTTTTTGGGGGGGGGGGTCATGTTGAAATATTAATAAAAATAAGAAATTATTATTTACCCTACCATTAACCCTAGGTCCGAGTGGTAAGCTCACTAAAAAAAAACCTTTCTTTAAGCCTACCACTAATCCAAAGTCTGAATGGCAAGGACCTCTAAAAACTATTGTTTTAAACCCTATGACTAATCCTAAGTTCGAGTGGCACCTCCCCCATAAAGCACTTCCTTAACCCTATTACTAACCATAAGTGTGAGTAGCAAGCCACCCCCACCCCCCTAAAAAAACACAAAAAACTCGTAAAAGCGCATGTCATCGCCTAAAAAAGTAGACCCCTCCCTCCAAAAAATGCACAGAATTTATCTCGCATAACAAAAAAAAATTGGTTACTGCCCTAAAATGCTAGAATTTTCCGGAAATTCATACGTGAAGCTTGTCCACCATCTAAATTCTAAAATAATCGTGTTTTTCTTCTTTCTGCTTAGATTTTCAGGGTGTTCCCACATAATCGCCTAAAGAAAGTAGAATCTCATTTGGGGGAGGAGGTTAACGAAAGATGTTAATCTACAATAGTTTTTTTTATACTGAAAATATCGACTATATGTTTTAACTTCATTTTTGTATTCAGTTAAAATAAGCTTTTTGTGTATACAGAATGTTTGAAGTTTATTCTGTGTGTCAAAAAATTTGCCTTTTTGCATGTTTAATTTTTTTTTTAAAAGATAAGCATGCCAGTTTAAAACATGAAAAATGTGTTTGGTCCAAGAAATAAATAAGAAAAATCATGCCAGGTAGTAAGAGAAAGACCCTGAAGTGTGTATATGGAGGAAGAAGACAGGAAGTTATTCTGTGATTAAACAAAAGTCTTCTACCTCTCCTACCCGATTTGTGAATCGTTTAAAGTATGGCGTGATGTAAGATAAGATGAGAGGAAGAGAAACAGAGAAAAAACAGGAAAAGAAACAGAAAGAAATGAAATTGAGCTAAAATAAGGCTCAAGCGATTCAGCAGAAATATTTTTTGTTAATAAAAAGAAAAAAATAAAGTTCCCTAAAAATATACAATGGAAAATGTGGGAACATTTTATATATATATATATATATATATATATATATATATATATATATATATATATATACAACTTGTCCTCACTCTAAATTCTAAATGTCATTTTATTCGGGGTGGTGGGGTATTAATGGAGAGATTTAATCTGCAAATTTACCCATATTTAATTTTTAATTTTTTTTTTTTTTTTTTTTTTTTTTACTATTCGTCCCTTTTTTATTTTAATTTTAAGCAATTGATTTTAGCTGTGTTTACCTTTCCGGTGAAAATTAAATAAATAACTTTGAAATGATCTAATTATATATCTTATTTTTATGGCATAAATAAAAAAAATATTGAAAGTTTGGATATTATTGTAGATAAACACCCCCACACCACCCCATCCCACCCTCGATAAATTGAGATTCTACTTTTTCAGGCGATTACGTGTGAAAAACCTGGTCGAAAGAGAAACAAAATATTTAGAATTTAGAATGGGGGATCAGTTTAACATACAAATTTAACGTATAATAATCTTTTATTTTCATGCGATTCTAGGGTTTTATGGCAGTTTACCATTTTTTTTTTTGCAATTGAAGATGAATTCTGTGCATTATTTTTTCCTATGGAAGGGGGGGGGGACCTTTTTGTGGTGATTGCGTGTGGTTTTACGACCTTGCCAGTCAAACTTAGGGTTAGTGTTAAAAACATTAACTACCCTAACAATCTAGAATGACCCTAAAAAGAATCTCATTTTTAAGAGGGGGGGTAAATTAGCTGAGGATGTTAATCTACATATTTATCAAAGTTAACTAAAATTATGGAATTCTCTTTTTTTTAATTAACGCCCCCCCCCCCTCCTCCGAATTAATTGCTGCCCAGAGGGCGGGTAGGTTTTGCTAGTATATAAATTAAATAATCAGTCTGCTTTTCATACTTTCTCCGTGCACTGCAAACCGTAACTACATATCAATTTTGAAGTACCATGTTTGTTTTTTTGTTTTTTTTAACTTAGTTCACCCCAAACAAGGCAAGTTGCCACTGTAGACGTAAGGGGCTACAGAGAATTAGAGTGAAAGTTTTGGGGTCATCCTAAATTAAGAGCTGTGCAAAAAGATGCTTGTTCACATTAGTTTTAAATTTCTGTATGTCGGTACAATCGGGGAAACAGGGAGCAGGGAGGGAGTACCAAAAGCCGGGAGCTAGATGAAAAAAGCTATTGGAGTAGAAGGCTCTCCGTCATCTGGAGACCTCTACAGTTAATGGATGGGATTTAGCTGATTGTTGGGTTGGTCTAGTGTATTTACGTCAAGGGGGCACCAGAGCAGCAAGTTCATTGGAGCACATTTCATTTAAGTACTTCTAAAACAAGTGCAAGGATGCAACATTGCAGCGATGGGACGGGGACTGGAGCTTAGTGGATAGTGAGGGACCTATTAGATTAGATGCTTTTTTTCGGACCTTGTCTAAAAGGAAGAGACTGGTGGATGATGCACCAGCCCAGATGTGACAACAATACTTCATGCATAGGCGGATGATGGCTTTGTAGTGATATAGGATACTGTCAGGTGTGAGAAGTTTTCTATCGCAGTAGAGGCAGCCCACTTTCTTTGCAGCAGCATTGGCAATGTCTTCAATGTATTTGTTTCCAATTCATATTACCTGTGAATGTTAGGCCGAGGAGTTTGAACGTTTAACTCTCAGGTAGTGTGTTATTTGCCATGGCAATCAGTGGTTGAAAAGGTTTCTTGTAGTTGTTGAAGGAAAGGAGCTTTGTCTTAGCAGCATTAAATGTTACCATCTATTTATGACCCCATTCCACTACAGACTGGAGTCACTTTCTAAGGATTCAGCCATTGCCTCGGATATGTGCGTGTCTGTTTTACCCACATGACGAGAGTAGAGCATGGTGTTGTCAGCAAATATACCCATCCCAGACACAATGTAATCAGAGAGGTCGTTTATGTAAATCAGGAACAATAAAAATCCAAGGATCGATCCCAGGGGTACACCTGAATTTATGTCATGTTATTTGGATGAACGGCTATCGAGGACAACCTGGATCTTTCTTTTGGTTAGGAAGGATCTAATTATATAAAATATTCGTTCAGTAATACATACTATAAGAATTAATTTTTTTAAGAAGACCTCTATGTCAGACCTTTTAAACGCTTTGGATATATCAAGCACTATGGCCCTAGCTTCCCATGCTTTGTCTAGTGTATAGTATATGCATTGAGAAATGCCTAAATCTATACTGATGGTCAGAAAGAAGTTTAGCATTAACAGGGTGACAGACTATTACTAGATTGATTAAAGAAGTAGACTGATGGGTGCGATAATTCTGAGGGTCAGTTCTATCTCCAAAATTCTTGAAGACTTGTACCACTTATTTTGAATTTCTTAGTTCGTTCAAATCCAGGCCTTTTTAATTCAATAAAGTCTGAACCTTTTTAAGTAATCTAATTCCAGAACCTCATTCCTGTAAAGAATTACCAAAAAATGGCTAAAAATGTTTTGCTTTTATCTAAATGTTTATGATGCTTTTACTTTGAGACCGATTGTTATGAAACTTGACAATATCACTGGAAAGCCTTCTTGATCCTTTCTGTTGAGAGTGATATAGTTTTACAAAGATGGCAATTAACTTTATACTAGATTTTATTGACACAATTGAAAGGATCTCCATTTCCTTAACTAGGAGATGCTTCTGGACTATGTTCATAGAGAAAACGAGAAACCTTAGCACCACTAATTTCTCATGACGTATGACTTCACTAAAATTCTGGCAGCAAATGAATTTAATTTTATCTTCAAATATCTCTAATGTCCCTATTTGCCTCCCCACGAGGGCAAAGTTAAACGCAACGTCGGTTTTTATGCAGGGGTATCCAGCTCCTCAAAAAGGGGCACTCTAGATGGGATAAAAATTAAAATTACCTAAATCTAGAAGGATTTCTAGTTCTCTGGCCGAGGACAGAACAGATACTACACTGATCCTAGCTCAAGGGCCAGGAAAGTCACACATCTCTCTGATGTCACATGGTTAAGCTAACCAATCAACTATTTACTTTATATATGAGGATCTAGCTGTGAATCAGCCAGGATAAATGAGTGCAGCGGGAGAACTATCTATACACTTCATTTCACAAGTATTGATTACTGTTGGGCAATAAGCAACAATAACTGTGTAAAAAATGAATCACAGTGAACTCTAGTTTTTTTTTGTTCAACTTTTCATCATAGCAAACTAATATACTAACAAATTCGGCTTGTTGACTGGAGCCGATTAAGACGATTCCCAATTAGTTGGGTGTCATGTATATAGGTTAAATATTAAATCTATGCGAGTCAAATTAATTTCTACTCAGTTGTGATCCATTAAACAGTTTATTAAATCATTAGTTATTGAAGGTGACCGTTAATTGAATCTAACAGTTGATAAACCAAATTAACTATCACCGTTCATTTCAAGGAAATGATTTATTTCTCAATCAAATTCTGTTCATAGTAACTTTCGCCAGATTTTAATTAAACTTGTATTTGAAGAAGAACTAGATGATTAAGGAATAATTTTACTGGTTTTAATTGAGCATAACTTAAAAATAACACTAAAGGATGTATACATATTTTATGGAGGAAATATAGAGAAGTACATCGACATTTAATGAACGCAAAATCTATGTGTACACGTCATGTACTACATGTACTGAAGTAAGCTACTGATGTAGGTGCAAACGAAAAATAAAACAATATGAGGTTGACCGTTAAAACAGGATACGGACATTAAGTTTAGAGTCATTTTGTGACAAAAATGTTTAATTAATAAAGAAAAGTTTGTAGTAAAAATTGTGGATATTATTGTGTAATTAAGGTAACACTTTTAACTTGATATGAACGGCAAAAGAAATATTGTAAATCAAGTTGTCGTTGTTGTTGTTGTTCAGATAGGTAATGGTTTAGTAACTTTGCTCCAATGTTGCTTCTCTGTTAAACACACCGGTCAGCAACTCCTTCCCTGTTGTCTCATCAACTCACACGGACAATACCTAACCGATGATATACTTTTAGAGGTGGGTTAAAGACACACACAAAGAGAGAGAGAGAGAGATAGAGAAAGAAAGAGAGAGAAAGAGAGGCGGTTTGGGCTGCCTTGCTATGCTATTTGGTTAACTGGGTTTTCAGGGGGGGAGGGCAACTTTTGGGGGTGACTGTCTCATTAGAATATTCACTGGAAAAGTGATTGAATTTATTTTTTCTCCAGAACTTGCATAATACCTGCTTACCCGCTGTGGTAATTCTTTCTGATCCATCAATACTTCTCTCACTAAAGCGGTGGAATTTCGCTATGTAACAACTTGTCCTGAGTTAAGAAATGTATTTTGTTGTATTGTTAGGGTGTAGAAATCAATAGCCTATTTAATTAAGGAAATGTTGATTCTGGCATTTGATTGACTAAATGCCTCTCACTCCTGATACCAAAGCAATTGGCAAAATCCAAACGATCATCATCATATTATCTGGTTTAACGTCCGTTTCACATGCTGACATGCATTGGATGGCTTTTAGAAATTGATTACCAAACTACCGTATTTCTGGTCAGGTCTTTATTTATCCCTCTTTCTCTCAAGTCCATTCTTATCACTTCCTACATTGTTTTTTGTGGCCTTCGTCTGCCAACACACCCTGCTACTTCAACTTTTCTACATCTATTAACCCCAAAACTTGCATCCATACTTTCAATATGACCATACTAAGAAAGTCTCCGATTCTGCACTCATCTCCCTATACTGTCCAAATTTAATCTTCCTCTGAGGTCATCAGATCTAAGCCTTTTTGACTCACATTACACATCTAATGTATCATTCTCATATCATTTCTCTTCATGTAATGCATTTCCTCAACCCTCACTGGCCAGGTTTCATTTCCATACATCGTCACACTTCGTACACATGCCTGATAAATTTTTCCCTTGATTGACAGTGGTAACGCTCTGTTGGTTAGTAATAGCAGGAATGAAATGATCTTTTTAAAGTTTGTTAAATAAATTCTACACATGGGTTGTAGGACATACAAATTATGACTTTTGGTATTTCTTTTAACTTTTCTATTTGTATTCCTCTGATAAAAATACATTCTTTGAAAAGCGATGGCTTAAGGAAGGAAAAAATAAACATTCTTTAATTCAATATACTTTGTTTTAAACAACTGAAGACACAATAGATTTTGTATTTTCACAACTTTTATTTTTCTTCTTTCATTTGTCATATATATATACACTAATATGTCAACACTTATCAAGGTCAAAGGTTACTCAAGGATAAGGGTTGATGAGATAGATGGATTGTTAGTTGGATGATGATGAATATTATGAGAGGATTCAAAATGATGCATAGATTGAACAAAGTTTGATTACTTATGAGGGACAGTTGATGACAGGTATTTATTGACATTGGATTTACAGACAACCATGTAGTCTGCATGGAGGCAGTCCTGTGGTTATGTGTTCCACAGATGAGAAGTTCTCAGAAAGAACCTCTCTTACTTGGAAATTCTGCCTAACGCTAGGCACAAGGAAAAAAGAAAAGTTATTTGCAGTTGTGGTAGTAAGACAAGTTCTTGCTGTGAAATAAGCATATTTTACCAACGCTGCTATGAAGACTGCTAGAAAGACTAACATTATACAAAGCCAGAATGTTATCTATCTCTCTCTCTATATATATATATATATATATATATATATACATGCAAAAATGAAAAAGATAAATCCCTAATATTCCCCATAATGCCAATAAGTCACTTGGGTTATTAGAAGAATGATCAAACATATCCCTATAATGTTTCATTCAATCAATGATCATTTAGGGGCTCCCATAATTACTTTCTGCCAATCGTTTGATCATCGTACTTCAAGGCCAGATTCTATTTGAAGTCACTTCTCATGAAAAACAACAGCAAAATAGCGAGAGAAATAAAAGACTTCAATAGCTATCCACCCTGTATCCGTCCACCCGTGTCCATTCGATTGACTACACCCTTGTGTGATGATCAAGGCCCTTGATCTTTGAGTGGAGCTGTGAGAACTGCAGCTAAATGCTGTGAGCATGTCAGAGTTATTAACCACTGGAAATTGTTTTCCTGCAAAGAGAATTCCTTTAAAGGGGGACAAATGCGATTTTCATTTTATAACCCAAAACAAAGGAAAAGAAAATAACTATGAATAAACAAAAAACTACTAAAAGGAAAGAAAAGAATGTCAGTTGATATCTCTTAATTGTTTTTTTGCCATACAGTCCATATCCATTGGTAAAATTGTGTGTGTATATATATATATATATATATATATATATATATATATATATAACTAGCATGGCTAACCGGCGTTGCCCAATGACCAATGATAGCAAAATAGAAGAGTTAAAAGAAGAATGGGTGTATGATCTTTATTCTAAAACAAGCTCTACATCTCCTCTGTATGCACATCTATCTGTTCGTTGGCCTCTTTCTTTCTCTCCCTGTCAACTGGTTTTGTGTTATAAAATGAAAACAAAAAATAATACAAAGAAAGAAAGGAAAAGAAAAACAAAGAATATAAAAAGAAAAATACACAAAGAAAGTAAAAAAGAAAAAGCGACAAAGAATGTAAGAAAGAAAAAGATACAAAAAAAAGCACAAAGGAAAAAAAGAAAGCACAAAGGAAAAAGACAAAGTAAAAAAGAGACAAAGAAGGCAAGAAAGAAAAAGAGAAAAAAGATAGCAAGAAAAAAAAGGAGAAAAAAGAAGGCAAGAAAGAAAAAAGAAGGCAAGAAAGAAAAAGAGAAAAAAGAAGGCAAGAAAGAAAAAGAGAAAAAAGAAGGCAAGAAAGAAAAAGAGAAAAAAGAAGGCAAGAAAGAAAAAGAGAATAAAAAATGCAAGAAAGAAAAAGAGAATAAAAAATGCAAGAAAGAAAAAGAGAAAAAAGAATGCAAGAAAGAAAAAGAGAAAAAAGAATCCAAGAAAGAAAAAGAAGAAAAGGAATGCAAGAAAGAAAAAGAGAAAAAAGAATGCAAGAAAGAAAAAGAGAAAAAAGAAGGCAAGAAAGAAAAAGAGAATAAAAAATGCAAGAAAGAAAAAGAGAATAAAAAATGCAAGAAAGAAAAAGAGAAAAAAGAATGCAAGAAAGAAAAAGAGAAAAAAGAATGCAAGAAAGAAAAAGAGAAAAAAGAATCCAAGAAAGAAAAAGAGAAAAAAGAATCCAAGAAAGAAAAAGAGAAAAAAGAATCCAAGAAAGAAAAAGAAGAAAAGGAATGCAAGAAAGAAAAAGAGAAAAAGAATGCAAGAAAGAAAAAGAGGAAAAAGAATGCAAGAAAGAAAAAGAGGAAAAAGAATGCAAGAAAGAAAAAGAGGAAAAAGAATGCAAGAAAGAAAAAGAGGAAAAAGAATGCAAGAAAGAAAAAGAGAAAAAATGAATGCAAGAAAGAAAAAAGAGAAAAAGAATGCAAGAAAGACAAAGAGAAAAAAGAATGCAAGAAAGAAAAAGAGAAAAAAGAATACATGAAAGAAAAAGAGAAAAAAGAATGCAAGAACAAAAAAGAGGCAAAAAATGCAAGAAAAAGAGACGAGGAAAGCAAATAAGAAAAAGACAAAGAAAGCAAGAAAGTTGACTGACTATTTGACCTAGTTTTAGTATTGTTTCTGAAACAATAACTAGTAAAAGTGAAAAATAACTATTTTTTTTTTACTTTCATGCACTAATTTGCTTCCTGGTTTTCCAATAGAAAGAATATTACAGTATTTATTTTTTTCCATAACCAGGTCAGAATGACCCCAAATCCAATGATTCAAGGTTTGTGTAGTTCTCGCTTTTTGTTTGACACACAGATAATTACGATTTTTCTTTATATAATAGGTAACAATAAATAATATAAATATATATATACTCACTGTAGCTATTCAGCACTGTTTAAACGATACCGTTTTTATCCTCAAGAATATGTTTTTTCCCAAAGAAATGGTAGTAAGTCTGTAATAAAGGAATACAGAGTTATGTCCCTTTTTTTTTTACAAAATATTTTTTTTTCTAAACAAAGAAAACTGTTGTGATCTTGTGAGAGGCCAGAAATAAAGACACACGAGAGGAATTGAATAAACAAATATATTAATAAAGAACAGTAGTACTAAACTTACAAATGAGTGTTACCAGTGAGAATGTTCGGTCCGATTATCAGGGCTGTCTGCTGGAATATTGACTTCCCTTCCAGTACCTGCTGTTATTTATAGCTGGGAGAGTTATTGTGTGTGTGAGTAAATTACTATAACAAGAAGTAATTTAATGGATATTACAGAGTAACCTCCCTTTTTTAAATAAATGTCAGCTATAGGAAAATCGGATAAATTATTTTCTGGAAAGAATTAACATCGAATTATATTTTATTGTTCTTAACATAAAATGGTTATTCAGAATGAAATATTGAATTTGTCAAAAATCAAGAATCGACTGAATTTACTTCATTATGGGAGTTTCGTCCATTGGATTTGTTAAACGCTATGTGGCGGCTTACTATATGTTCGTTTAAAAACACAAAAACATAATAGACTTTATTTCTTTTCATTTTGCATAGCTGTTACGATGGCCGTGATGACTAAGAGATTTGGATTTGAGTTAAAAGATGACTTGTGTCCGAGGTTCGAAGTGTTACCGGCAGAACAATTATATCCACACTGACGATTCTGTAAGGAAGAAACATGTCTGTGGATAATAATTTAAAATATTTATCATTAAAAATAATTATTTATATACATATATATATATACTGTATATATTACACTAATGAATAATAAATTTGCATAAAGTGTTCAAATAATCCAAATTTATTATTTACAAGCAGGGCTATCTGGCGTTGTCCGGAGTCCTAGAAAAGGAAATAGAATGGTTTGTAAAAGTGTGTAACATTCTTATTTTGGACGAAGCTAAAAGAAATAAAAAAGAAATGACTAAGCTAAAATAAAAACAAGTAAATCATTTGGTAATTGTACTAAATCACTTATTGAAATTCAATATTTTTTTTACTTTCTATACACTTAAAAATGGTTCAAACTGATTAAAAGTTTCATTTTCTTATCCATTTTGACAGATTAAATGAAATACTGATTGAATATGTACATATTCAGAAAAAAAAAGTAATGTTGCTTTTTTCATTTATGCAAGTTATTAAATACAACTAAAGTTGTAAACGTGGATTTGAAAATTATTGACAATCAAATAAAGGATTTTCCTCTCTCTCTATTTATTTTCTCCTAACCCCTCACTCTTCTTTTCTTTCCATTATCTCCCTCTATCTCTACAGTCGACGATGAATATCGAAATACGCCAATATTGCTTAATACAGTGTTTAAAATAACAATTTGTTTTAATCTTGATTCTTTATGAGTGAATGTGTAAAAAAGTAATGTTATATTTTTAAAATAGTGACAATCAAAGGAAAAATATGCTGTGATCTTGAGTCTAAATGTGCCTTTCGAAATTAGTAAAAATAAAAGGATGTGGAAACTACATTCTACGATGCAACTTTTCAAAAACATTTAAGCAGAAATAAGTTCTAAATTTTTGTTTATACAATGTATTGAGTAAAATCTGTAATTTAAAAAAATAAAGTAAAAAACTGTTATAGTGTGATGGTGATCTACCCTATTTCAGGAATATATGGACTTTTCCAGACACTATGTATAGAGATTACGATGACATGTCCTGACAGTCTCTAATGCAGTGTTTCTGTAACATACTATTCTGTACCTCTGTAAATACACACTCTTGTACATCTATCACAGTGTTGTCTTATTTATTATCAGCTATTCAAGGCCACAACACTGACGACAAGGAACTCGGACTTATTCGGACTAACATAACTAAGACTTATGTTGCATACAACATTGACAACGAAAACTCAGTTTTATGTTGAATGCAACCTCATATTACTACAACTGGAATGTTGGATTATTGAAGAAAGACATAGGTGGTATGCTCTGGAAAACTGTTAATTATAACAATAGAATGAGAAGTTAAAACTGTACTGGATTTTTAACATACAAAGCGCGCCAAATCTATGAAAACAAAACAAAACACTCCAGCATCGGGAAGTAGGATTTTTTGCTGGAGTAGGATGAAACAGATTTCAAATAAAGGTTTTGAAATTTAAGGCGTTCGACCACGAGAAAAAAAAACAACAAAAAGGTCTGTCGATTTTTTCTTTTCATTTTGTTTAACGTGGAACATGAGAATAAGTCGAATGAGCTAACTTTTTTCCTCTCGCTAAGAGGTTAAGAATTTATATTCCAGTGACAAAAGCTACAATCGTTATATATATATATATATATATATATACACACACGAAAAAGTAAGCCTATTTTAACTGACGAAAATGGAGGAATTTAAATACGCTGTTTTAGAAATTATCAGGCACCAACAAGAACAACAGCTGCAATTACAAAGGCACCAACAAGAACAACAACTGCAATTACAGAGGGAAAAAATGGAATATCAAGAAAATGGAAGCAGAAAAGTTTTGACAAGAAAAATTCCATGAACAAGAAAAATTTTAAATGTCAGAATTAAAGTTAAATGTAAGCCAATAAAAAAGCTTTAAATATGATTGACAACCAGGCTTTAAGAGAAAAAATGGGGCAGGTGAGAGTAGATACCAATTACTGAGTAAGTTCTCTTACAATCTCCTCTAAATCTGACAAAAAAATATCGATCAGTATTAAATATAGAAATTGAAGAAATCGATGGAAAGTAAAATTTTGTTTTCTAACAATAGAGACCAATATTTGCCAGAAATCGCTAATGAAACAAATTTATGTATGCGCCTTTTATTATGAAAGCTATCGATCACAAAGATAAGGGGAGAAATAAACTTGATATATTAGATTATTGTAATTTATATTATAAAATTGTCAGACTAGATATAGTCCATCTGTGAGAATTCAAGTTCAAACAATTTTTTTTTTCAAGTATGTTATAATTTTAAACAATTTTATTCAATATCACATTGGACTTATGATTCTTTTCTTCCCTGAAAGATTATTCCTGGTATCCCTAAGAAGAACATACTGAATTTTTAAGCAGGATTTTCTTATGATGGGGAATTTTTACTGTAGTCTGAGTTAACTGCTGACTTATTTTGGATTATTATTAATGTCCTCTTGAAATGTACATAAAATTCATGCTAGAGATTTTTTAATTTCTGAAATTTAATTTAAATACTATTATAAATCTTGAAAAAAAATGTTACTAACATATATTTACTATATATTAAATATTCAGCTTTCACACAGAAATTTGGAATTGCTTCGTATAGTTGATCAAAAACTATTTCTTCTGATATGAATTAAACTTTAACTATATAAAATTTGTTTTATATTATTATTATTTCTTAAATATGTATATATTTTTAAAAATTATTTTCTGTATATATATATATTCATATTATAAAATATTATATTAAATATATTGTTTTCAGTATTTATTTAGACAGTAGTGCTCAATATGTAAGTAGATGGGGAAAATATCGTTATGGAAAGTAAGCTACTCAGAAACATCTGTGTAGCATTTCTGAGGGAAATCATCTAACCCTGCTATTATATATAAATGTATACAAACTGTTCTTACCCGTCTTTGCATGGGAATCTTAATTTCAATTTTGCTTATTATCTCCCTCAGCCTTTTTGTCCTTTCTCTTAATTTCTTTAAAGAAAATATTTACATATTTGGGAATATAATTCAACATTTTAAATCGATTTTTTTCCCAAAAAAGTAATTTGCATCTGGTATGTGGTTAGGAATGTGCAAAACTGGGCACCACTTGTTAAAATAGAATAATCATATTAAATATTTACTTGTTTCAGTTAAAATTTGATTGAGTTTGAAAGATAAAAGCCTAAACCGATTTTCTAATTAAATCGATCAGACATCTTACTAAGTGTCGACAGTTAAATCCCATAAATACTTTCGATTTTTTTTAACTTGAATTTATAATTAATGGGATTTATTAGATTAACAGTAAATAAAAAATTAATGAAATGTGTATTTATCAAAGTTATGTATGACACAGCGATGTTTATTGTGTCTGTAGGAAAATCCACTATGATTTTGAAGCCTTTAAACCGTCAATTCAAAAGTTTTCAATTTGTTTTTTTAATGAATATTTGCTTTGTTTTGCCTTTTTTCTAAAAGCTTGGTTTCAAATATTTATGATAGTCTGGTAACAATGGCCTGAAGCCCAAAACAGGAAGTAGTATTGTGCACGACTTACAAGAATTTACATCAGATTGTATGCAGTTATTTGAACTGAATTAAACTGGGTTTCATATGCAATCATGAGGGCTCGTTTATATTTTGTGCAAATTTATATATTGTTAGAACAATATGAAGCAGTTTAAGAGATATTAATAAATATTATTTATTTTTAGTTTCAAACCACTGTAGTGTAAGTCATAGCGAATGAAAATTGATGGGAGGTTCAAAGTGTTACAATATTTTTTGCAAATTAATATTTTGTTAGAAATTTGAAAAATAAAAAATCGAAGAAAAAAAGTCAATAAAAAAATAAATAAATCATAAATATATGTAAATAAATTAATAAATCCTGAAAGAAACCTTAGAAAGTGTTGAAAAACACCTGCCAAATAAACTATGCAAATCTAAATAAACACAATTAACCAGTTTAAACCAGATTCCATTAGAGATGGAAACCATTTGAAAGACAACAACATACTTTGTAAAATGCGAATTAATATTTTGTTAAAAAATTGAAAAAACAAAAGGAAAATAATTTTTTTTAAATATATGAATAAATCCGGAAAATTTTTCTTTGAAAATGTAGAAAAAGTACATCTGCCAAATAAACTATGTCAACATAAATAAACAGTCAAGCCGCTTAAACTGGATGTCCCTTCCCATAATGCCCCATTGTAAAATATATACAAACATGGATCCATTTGAAAGGTAACTACAGGCTCTGCAAAATGCAAAGCGAGAAACTGTCATTTCCCATGCAGTATTGAAATAGATAAACTTATTTATCAATAACATTGATCAACAACAATATTTTTTTGCTCTGCTGTCTGGAAAGCAAGTTCTCACTGTTTTAAATAGAATTGACAGCTTTTATATGAATTATATTAAGTCAAATTGTATAGTTTGCAGGATTACTGTAAATATTTTCATTAGGGGATTGTATTAGCATGGACAGCTCTGTACAACTTGAGGCACATATTCCATGTGATTCCCCTGATGTTTGAATAACCCTTATATGTTATATTTGTGGTGAATTTACTTTGGTGGAAAACAGAATAAAAAGTGACAATTTAGTAAAAACATTTTATTTTACATATTTTCACGTGATGCTTGGATATCAGGACAAATCATAGGCAACTCACATAGCATGCAAAGCTTGCAAGGAGAGATTGAGACAGAACACAAACAGATTTAACATTTGACGTGCCAATGGTTTGGAGAGGACAGAAAAAAATTACGATAACTTACTTTTAATGTGTCAATTTGAAAGGTGTAAACCGTAAGAATAGAAAGTCAATATTGTATCCCGATCTACCATCTGCTGGATTGCCAATACCATATAGTGACAATTTACACACATCTGTGTTCACAACTTAGACACTATGGAACTGGATGATCAAAAATTAAATTGATGAACTTGCTGATCCTGATTTTTATGCATATATAAGCTCTCAAATGCTCAAGTTATTCTATTAGGAAGAACTATGCGATTTGATAAAAGACTTTCAAAGGAATCATCAGAGGTTCTGGCATCAAGGCTGAAAGAAAAAACTTATTGCAGAAGGATGCAAACATAACTTTTTTTATCGGAATCAGGAGCAAAGTTTATTACCATTTTTTACTGAAAAAGACAACTTAGTTTACTGTCTTAATATTGAAAATCTTCTTATACAAATCGGTGTTACTAAATACAAGCATGAAGAATGGTGGCTCTTTTTGGACAGCTCTAAAAGGGGTTTAAAATGTATACTTTTATATAACGGTAACAAATATGCGTGTATTTCTATTGGAAATTCTACAAAAATGAAGGAAGAATACCAAAATGTAAAACGCGTTTTGAATTGTGTTACTCACAGCACCAATGGGTAATTTATGTAGATTTGAAAATGGTGAAGTTTCTATTGGGAAAACAGTCGAGTTATACAAAGTATCCTTGCTTTTTGTGCCTGAGGGATATCAGAGGAAAAGCGCAACATTATGCCAGCGAGAGAAACTTTGGCGATTGGTAATCGTAACATCATTAATGAACCACTTGTTGAAAGAAATAAAATCATATTACTGTCTCTTCATATCAAATTGGGACTAATTAAACAACTCGTCAAGACACTTTATAAAGATGGAAATTGTTTTAGCTATACGTGCAAAACCTTTCTGGGCTTAAGCAGTTAAAAGCTTAAAGCTGGGACATTAGATGGACCTAAGATAAAAACATTGATCAAAGATCAAACATTCATGAATTCAATGATTGATATCGAATCTTTTTCTTGGAAATCATTTGTGAATGTTGTTAAGATTTTCTAGGAAACCACAAAGCTGACAACTATGAAGAATTAGTGGAAACGATGCTCAATGATTTGAGAAAAAATGGAGCTAATATGAACAACAAGGTGCATCATCTCCATAGCCATTTTGATTGTATTCCAGAAAACCCTGGTGATCAAAGTGACGAGCAAGGAGAACGATCCCACTAGGATATAAGATGGAGGAGAGGTACCATATGATGGCTGATCATTGTTGGAGCTTTCAGTATGATTGTGCAGGTAACCACTTGCAAAAATCCAGCTAAAACAAACTTCAACCCAAATGAATAAACTTTACTTTAGCAGAACTTTTCTTATGTAATTGTTTTCTCTATTTAACATTCTTTACTACTACAAGTTTGATTTCTTCTGACAAAAATATTTGCTTCTTTCTGGATTTGACACTCACGTCTGAACACAATTGTTCCTCAATAAATATGATCTTGATGTATAATCTATGATAAATTATAGGTAATGCTAACTGTTGGAGGCGGAGGGTATGAGCTAATACTACTAGATAAAAGAAAACAGTGAGATGTAAGATCTTTAATTTGAGTAAATAGAAATTTATACAGTTTAAATTTCATGAAAAAATGAAACAATTCCATTTCCGGTAGATCAAAAATCTGATCTGATGAGAAACAAAAATGGGTCGTATTTTTAAATTCAGCGTATTCAAATTATCAAAAATCACTTATTAGCTTCCTGATAGCAAAATGTGTTGACCAGTGTAATACACTATTTAAAACATAACCTTTTTTCTCTCTTGACTATGACTAGAAAGGTGAATATTACATCACCTCGGCACAAATGTAGCATCCTGAATTATTATGTGAAAATTTTTTTTTAATAATTCAAATAAGAGGTAACCCCCTGCAGAAACATGAAACCCAGTGTAATGGTAATTTGGAACATGTGAATGGAGTTGTAAGTTTAAGAATTATGTATCTGTGGATTATTCTTAGCTCACAGTTTAATGAATCTGTGTTCACAATAACATAAATTCTGCCACCTGTTCCCCCCAATGGATAAGATTCCAGCCAAAATTTCCTACTTTCCATAATATTAAGATCAGATTCCTTTGATAGTCCAACTAAATTCTCCAAAGAGTTATCAGATTCTTATTTCCACTAAAAGAATACTTTCATTATAGGTCTTTTGGGCAACTAACAACTTTAATTCTTCCAATAAGCCATCCCCAGTGTTTCATGTCCCGTATTCTTTCTGACATTCCATTTACATTAAAAGAAAATTCTTCAGATACGGTACTCATGTGGAAAGACCATTATTCCGTTAAGCTTCTTTTTAAACATTCTTAATCTATTCAAGGTTTTTCTCTTGGCTGCATTATTCTGCTCCACATTTTAGAAAATCTCTCACTTTATCATATACACAGACATTTTTACACCCACACACATTTTTACACACACAAATAGATACATTTATACACACTGATACACATTTATAAACACACATGTATATACACAAACAGATACATAAACAGGTAAATACATATATATATATATATATATATATATATATATATACACTCTAGCAGGAAAACGCCAACGTTGCTCAGGATTGAATGAGGCTCACTATGTACTTTTTCACTATGCTCATAACATCATATTATTTTCTTTGTTTTTACTGGGCTCTCCTACCTTTTTGCTTCCTAATATACTCAAAAGAAGCTGAAATATTGGAAAACACTCTAAATTAGTGTCTTATACATATAGTTTAAATTTCATTGAAATTGGATATGTATTTGGAGTTTTAAGGGAGGTCTGTCTCCATAGGTCACTTAGGGGTGAGGGGCATGCATATATTCGGCACATAGGGGGTAACGTAAAGATTCAGAATCACTTCCATTGTTTTCCTCAGAAAATTTTATACATATGATTTAAATTTCATAAAGATAGGATATATTTGAAGTTTTAAGGGAGTTATGCCTTAGAGATTCAGGAACACTTCCTTTGTCTTCCGATAAAATTTACAGAATACACTTTTAGATTTTATGTAGATTCTCTAACCTTTCTTTCTATGGAGAACACACAAACACACACATAGACATTGAGTTTATAAATATATATTTAGGCAGCAAGTTGTTATTTATACAAGTCTGATCAAAGACGACAGAATTTTCTCGTTTCGTAATTTTTTTAATTATTCCCTCGACTCAGCGAGCAAGTGTTCGAATCTCCAGTGGTAATTCATGGAGCATGACCCCAAAAGTTCTTTTATCGGCCATATCGAGCACTTTCGATCGTCTTCAGGAGTTGTTTTTTTTCTTTGCTATGCTATTGTTGTCGTTTTTTGGTTTTATTACTATTTTTTCAGTAGTTTTGGCAGAATGCAAAAAAGAAAGAAAAGATGTGTAATAGAGTATCGTTTATTTATGTATTTGTGTATTTATTTATTTTATTTTTTATAATAGGAGTTTGTATATTATTTTTTAAATTTTTGCCTTTTAATTTAATTATGGAAGATGTTTAATACATTAGTACCGATATTAAAGACTATTTTATTTATGTTAGGATGTTTTTTTTATATATTGAGCACTTTTGAAAAATATTGGTTTTAGTTCATTCAACATATTTGAACTTGATTAATTATATATATATATATATATATATATACATATATATATATATATTAAAAATAGCAACTTCTTCAATGCGCTTTATATCCCACGCTGCACAACACAACCACTCATTTAACAATGAACAGGCTAAAATCACTAAATTCATATCAAATAAATCTCGACGCAGACTTCTTGAAGCAGCACTCATCACAAACTCCAACACCATCAAACAACGTAATGGTTTCTATTATTTATCCCCGTTAATCAGCAAACTCATCATGGTGAAACAAAAGTTAACATCAGAGCCTGGATAACCATCCCATACAACATGTTCAATTAATAAATATACACAAATAACTAAAAAATCAGAATAAATAAAGACACTCACACATAAATAAACTAGCAGATATCATTTCCATCTTTTTCACACTTATATATAAATATTGCATATGCATACACTTTTTATGCTCATAATTATGTTAATGATATTTTGTTTATAATACACGAATAATTAAATAAATGGGAATAAATAAATACATTACACATAAATTAAGAAACTAATGAATATTATTTTCTTGCTCTTTTTTTTACATATATTCACATATAATCATAAATATTTTAATAATTAATTATCAATTAATAATACACATAATTAACTAAATAAATATAAATAAATACATTCACGCATAAATAAATAAACAAGTTATATTATTTTTAACTCTCTTTTACACATATTTCCACATATTGCAAAAAGATTTTTGATTAATTAATGGGACACAAAGTAATTAAATAAATAGAAATAATACATTCACACTTAAATAAACTAATAGGTTTATTTCCTCCTCTCTTTTTGCCACAATTTTCGTTTTCAATCAGAATTTGCATTTCAAAATAGAAAAAGACTCCACATGTTCACATTTATAAAAAATATAATTATTTTTCTTTTTTAATTCGAAACATGACAACAAGCTCAGACCTCCGCCCAGCATCCACTATCGGCCATGCTCGGTTTTGACACAAATGACCCAGACACTATTTTTTCCCCTAAGCTAAAAATAGAAATAAAATTAATAACTCCCAACTATCACCCCATTTCCTCTTTCCTTTGAACTGTGTAAACTGCTGCTGATAATAGTTAACCAAAATCGACTTTTTTTCATTTTTATCTTTTTCATTCACATCCATGATGAAACTCGAACGTTTTTAGGACAAATCAAAATTAATGACTATGATTTTCTTCTGCATTTTTCTTCAGCCTGAGGAAGTCTACAATAAAGACGAAACGTTGAGGAATACATAAATAATACAGTTTTTGGCTTTCCTTTTTCATTTTCCATTACGTCGGATCATTTTATCCCCATTTTCATTCATATTATATATATATATATATATATATATATATATAAGAGAGAGAGAGAGAGAAAGAGGAGGGAGAGAGAGAGTAAGGGACAGAAATAGAGAGTAAGAGACAGAGAAAGACACAGAGAGACAGACAGACAGAGAGAAAGAGAAAGTTAACATGAAAATCAGTTATTCAGACATGAATTCGGAAACCTAGCCAAATCAAGACTTTGATTTAATATCTTTACAGATAGAGCTTTATTGTCAAAATAAATAATGCATTATCATAACACTTTATTGCAGTTTTATGGTTTATCTACTATTCAGAAATGTTTTCATATGTTCTTCAATGGTATTATACTTTTGAATTTGTATTCAAATGTATAAAAAATATATATTTAAACACTTCCAAAGATTGGACAAACCCTGAATCTGCAGTAAAGTGTTAAGCAAAGCAACATTCATACAAAGATGACCTGGCATTTGGGTTTCGAATTTCAGGATGAATACACTTGTTATATCTAGCCACACTGAAGAATCATGACACAACGAAACAGCTGTCTGTGGTTGACTATATTTTATATATATATATATATATATATATATATATATATACACTAGTGGGAACTATGTCCTGCTATTTTCAAGTTTTAAATAAAATCAAGGAAAACAATTTCTTTGCTGTTTATAGGAGTCCGGCACCAATGCTGACCCCATGATGTAGAAGTTTTAAATCCAATTACAAAAAGTAATTTCTTATTAAAATTCATTTTGCCCACATGTTCGTTATTTATTTATAAGGAAAATAATTAAAGATACATTACAAGTTAATTGTGACTAATTTCGTAAATAAAATATTTTTGTTAAATAGGATTTTTGAAAAATCTATAGACTTTATGATATCAATCAATCAATTCTAATAACAGAAAAATAGCAAAGTGCAGCAAGCCATGTAAAAAGACGATCAGAAGATATTGCATCTATATACTGTCCGAATGTTTGTCTAAAACCTGGATGTGATAGGCATCATCATGACATCCTCTGGCAGACTGTTCTAGGGAGAAAAATACGGACAGAAAATACTGCCTTCTGTTGAGACGAAAGCGACAATTGTAAACCTTCTGTGAGAGACCACGGCTAGATGTTCAGATGAAAAACTCCTCTAAATAGCATATATGATGTCAATAAGTAACTATTAAGAAAACGAAAACATGTAAGTCACGTAGATGTTCCCCATTTTGTGACCACTTATATCTCAAAAACAGTACATAACTTAGTGAAGCAAAATATTTGGGTGAAATCCTATGTAAACAATTTATTTTTATTATCTTATAATCTTTACAGTTGACAGTATTAAATGTCCCAGTAGCTTTTCATGCTTGGTTTCCAGTCGCTGGCTCATATAAGGATTGTTATCAGCGTATCTTAGTTCTAAGACCAAGTAGTTCAACTCCTACTAAGTAAACTTGATTTCTAAAGTTCTCCCAAGTGCTGTCGAAATTCAAACTATCGAGTCTTTCAAGTAATACTACACAGATATTTGGCTTTTTTTAGTCAGGCGACATCAATTCGACCTGATACCTTTACTCGCATCTTGAACTTCCCTCGCACCAACTTATGGTCAGTGCCACATTTTGCACTACACAACAAATACACACTGTACACATCATGTTGCCTACTGCTGATGCCGAAAGTTATATGGCCATGCTCAGATCTTGAATGATACTAAGTAGCTTTGTGTTTTTGTTTTTGATGGAAAAAAAGGTTCTGAGCAACCTTAGATCACTTTTGTTTATTCTATTAACAACAAAAGGACCAATCGCACACCACGTCTTGTAATTTCTATCCACATGAGCATGTACATCATGCTCTCTCATGTGTTTTATTTAAGAGGGAAAGTAAATTGTAGAATTAGCAGCTGTGTTTTTGATGAGTAATTATCAAGCTAGATAGGAGATATGGGTTGGGAGTTACATGATATAGGTAGTGATGCAACAAGATACACGTGAGAATGAAGGACAAGAGACAGGATAATTGACGACTGCTAGCCTACATTTTACCAGTCTCTAATTATTGGGTAGAAGAATACACTTCTCTGCATTCTTTTCTTAACCATTTGAATTAGGAAGGTATCTGTACATAAAATTAAAACTACTTAGTTTAACATTTTTAAAAGTTCCAGAGAGAAACAGCCAAAGATGGAATGAACAATAACTCCATGCAGGAAAGATATCGAATCATCCCTCCTCTGCAAAATATAACAGAATGGAAATTCTCAAAAGACCAAAATATGAAAGGTGTACACAAGGCTCCCTCATGTCATTTATTTAAGAGGTACAGATTTTGTCATAGATCTCTATTTACACTACAAATGTCCACTCAACTAAAGTAATTCATCATCTTGGGTTTTCTATTTCTTCGAGTTTACAAATAATCGAAAGAATTGGAAATGTCAGAGAAAAGAAAGGATCAAGTTTTTCATCATTTGGTTCCGTCATGAAGTAATCACAAATTCTTGACAGTGGCTAGTCTGCTGAAGAACTAAAAGAATTCTTGGTCTTACAGAGCAGTACCGTGAGTGACAGAGAACGAGACTGAATCAAATACAGCCTTTTCTTGTAAATTGCAATCAATGTAGACAAACTAGTCGATCCAATACTTTTGGCAAATATATTATATGGACATTGTGGCAGGGATACAGCTTGTGTAATAATAGTGATTCTACAACATTTATTTTTATGAAAAACTTTTTTTATGTAAAGTATTAAGATAAGCAAATTTATTAATCTATATATCTAAAACTCAATGTCTGTGTGTGTGATATTTGTGTGTTGCCTATAGAAAGAAAGGTTAGAGAATCTACATAAAATCTAAAAGTTTATTCTTATGTAAAATTTACCTGGGAAGACAATGAAAGCATTCCTGAATCTTTAAGTGCAACCCCCTAAAAATACAAATATATTCTATTTTTATGAAATTTAAATTATATATATGAAATTTTCTGGGTAAGAAAATGGAAGTCGTCATGAATCTCTACATTTCTCTCAATGTGCCTAATATCGATGTGTCCCCAGCTATAAGTGACCCTTGGAGACAGAGACACATTAAAACTGCAAATATGTATATACGGTTTTTATGAATTTAAACCATATGTATGACAAACAAGCCGCGCATGCGTGGTCCCCCTCTGTATGTGACTCGATGTGGCGAGTGTAAAATGCAATAAATTTGGGCAATTTGGGGCATTTTTTACCCCCCCTTTGACTCCCTGGGGCGCGAACCAGATTTTCTGAGGTCAAGGATGCTCATTTCATATCCAGAACAATTGCCTCTACATTTTGGCCAAGTTTCAGAAAAATTGAATGGATGGATCAAACGTTGTGGGAGAAAAGGGTAATTTTTTGCCATTTTAGGGGGCTTTTGACCTCCTGGGGGCGCGAACCAGATTTTTTCCAAGGTCAGCGATACTTATTTTCTATTAGGAACAATTGCCTCCACATTTTGGTCAAGTTTCAGAGAAATTGAATGGATGGATGAAAAGTTATGGGGCAAAAAATGTCATTTTTTGCCATTTCGGGGCCTCTTGACCCCCTGGGGGGCTAACCAGATTTTTTTTCAAAAATCGGAGAATGTCACTTTCTAACCTGATCATAGTTACAACTTCATGCTAAATTTCAGAGAAATTCAATGGATGGTTGCAGAGAAAAATCCGGACGGACACACGGACGGACTAACGGAAATGCCTCAAAACATAGGTTTCCCGATTTTATAAATCGGGGGACCAATAAATTTGGAGAGTGTTTTGACATCTCACCTTCATCCGACTATATAAGAAAGTAATATGGTGTATTGAGCATAGTGAAAAAGTACATAGTAGTGATCCTCATTCAATCCCAAGCAACGTCGGGTCTTCCTGATAGTTATTGTTATAAAGTTTTATCTAAAAAGATATCGAGCCCTTTGTGCGTGAAATATCTCCAAACTTGAGTTGGCTTTGTTTTAACTTTGAGAGGTTAATGTTCATGTTATTTATATATTATATATATTTGTGTGTATCTGTGCGTGTGCGTTTAAGAAAAACAGTATATCCCTTCAATTATTTGGAACTGCATTTTTATCTTTCATGTTTGAAATTTAAGAAAAACCATAGTAAATATATGAGTACTTCTTCATATAATTCAAAGATTAATGCTAAATGACTCATAGAATTTTTAATAATATTTATAGAATTTATCTGACTAGGTTAAAGAGTGGAATTTGAAAAACAGCTCTTAGTGAAAACGTCCTTTTGCTTGTTCTCAAATGTTCTTCTGAAAAAAGAAAATGCTAGATATGCTGACACAAATTCAGCATTCTTTATCCCTTTTTTGTAGTTGGGAGGAAATTGTTTCATTTTCATTTTAAAAGAAGAAAACTTAGAATGTTTTTATTTAATTTTAAATATCAAAAGAAAAGATTAGTAAGATAACAAAAAGAAAAACGTAAAAATCGAAATTCTTTTTCTACTTAAAAATATAGATTTTTTTACAGTTTTCTTTCGTAATAAGTATTTTTATAAAAAATAAAGATAAAGTCAATACCCAAATATTTATAGAAGCAAAGAAATGAAAGATAAAATTGATAAAAGCAGCAGCCATCTTTGTTTTAATTTTTTCTCCAATTGAACATCTATGATACATTTATCTTATTTTAACATTTATTTTTTTGAGTTTATGATTTTTTTTTAATTTGAATCAAAATCATTTATTTTATTCTTTAAAGCTTAAATTTTAAGTACATTTTAAAATTATAAAAATGATTAATCCAAAAATAAATAAAAGTACAATTTAAGTCTATGTCAAGGTTTGTATATTAGTCAAATTAGTTGTAGTCTTTACATTTAAAAAAAATTTTTTATTTAATATAGTTCACCCCAAACAAGGCAGGCCGCCACTGTAGATGTAAGGGGCTACTGAGAAAAAAGAAAAGGGGAGAAGGTTGGGGGGAGGGGGGGGGGGTCAACCTAAATTGGGATCTGCGCAGCGAGATGTCTGTTTACATTAGTTTTAAATACTGTATGATAGATAATAAATGTATATATGTATGATACTAAACAAAAAGACCAAGGAGAGACATCACATCTACTTTTGCTGGGATCAAGGTGTAGTATTTGTTCTGGTCAGCGAAGGAGTTGACTGGTACAATTTTTATTTTTCTCACCCAGACTTCCCTTATTTGGGGGACCTGGATATCCTCCACATGAAAACCGACATTGTGTATAACTTTTCCCTCGTGGCAAGGCAAGTCTGAAAGATTGTATCTTGACATATTTTGATCAATGTGAGAGCTGAACAAGATATAATATCAAATAAAGTTTGTGGGAAAATAGATGTGAAAACCTGAAGTTAGATTTGAAAATATGGTGTAGCATAGCCCATCTATGAAAGTCATAGTCATACATGTTGTATAGGTCCTCAGCCGAGGCTATACAAAAAAAACATTCCAAAATAATTCTGAGACGGCTTGAAAGACCATTACAGGAAAGTTCGAAATACCACTCCAAGACAGCTGAAAAGGCAAATATTCCAAGATTAATCCAAAAGAATTCCAAGCCAATTCGAATGGACCGTCCAAAAAAGTTTGAAAGGACAGTCCAAGATTCTTTTAAAATAATTCCAAGACAATTCGAAAACTATTCCAAGATAGTTAAAACTATCTTGGAATAGTTTTCGAAGACAGTTCAAAGACTATTCAAAAAGAATTCAAAAGTAGTTTTAAAACAGTTCGAAAGTCCATTCCAACAGTGTTCTAAACCCCATTCCAAAAATGATTTTAAAATAATACCAACACAATTCGAAGAGTATTCCAAAATAATTCGAAGGCAGTTTTTAAACAGTTTAAAGGACAATTCAAAGACAGTAAACAAGAACCGTCTAAGATATTTCGAGAGAACCGTTCAAGACAGATCTAAAAAACCTTCTAAAATAACTTTATCGACCATTCCAAAACAGTTCAAAGGACTATTATAAAACCATTCAAAGACATTTGGAAAGACCATTCCAAAAACAATTCCAAGAGTATTCCAAGGTTATTTAAAAATAAGTCCAAGACACTTCTAAAACACATCCTGAAGACCATTCCAAAATAATTCCAAGACTGTTCAAAAGATTACTCCAAAGTAGTTAAAACGACCATTCCAAAAAACAGTTAAAGTACATTTCAAAGAATGTTCACAGGACCATTCGAAAACCGTCCAAGAATAATTAAGAAGAATGTTCAAAGGACGATTCAAAGAATGTTCAAATGACCGTACGAAAGCAGTCCAAGAACAATTTAAAAACGGTTCCAACAAAAATTCAAAAATAATTCCAAGACAGTGCAAAAGAACCGTCCAAGACAGTAGTCCGAATAATCCAAATTATACAAATTATCAATCCTCATCTAAAAAATTCAGAAACATAATAACAGATAGTATTAAAGACTATAGATTAGCTTAGTCGAGCACCTACCATTATAATAACGATAGAGCAGTGAAAGACCAGCAATATCTCTCCTCTGAGAAAGTGGCTGTAAGGAAAGTGAAGAGGGCATCTCTCACTAGATATCGAAGTTGGTTTGGTACTCTGTCAAGGCAAGAAAAGGGTTGTGTGAACGGCACATTCCCAAATGTGGCAACATTATTCCATCTTAGGACGTATTTTACAATTGTACAGGTAGAGGATTGTGTCAGGCATTAGATACGTTCTGGAGCGGTAGAATGATCCAACGATTTTTCCAGCGTCCTTAGCTTCCATTTCAAGTCTGAAGTGAAGGTCAGTTCCAGAAGCTTATCAAAGCAAGATGCTTTCTCAAGGAGAGAGCTATTCATTTCGATTAGGGCAAAGTGAGGATTCAAGCGTTGATGGTGAAAGGAGAGAAGCTTAATTTTAGATGCATTAAAAGCAACCAGCCACCTTTTTCCCCATTGCAGCCTATGCTCCAGATCAGAAGATAGAGAATCTGGAAAGATCTTGATCATTTATGCACATCGAAGTGTTGCCATAGATGGTTGTGTCATCTGCGTGAATGTCGATGAATGATCTTAGAATATGATTTGGGAGTTCATAATTCCATTCCATTGTCATTTCAAGACAGTTCGAAGACATTCAAAATAATTCCAAAAAAGTTCCATTCCAAAAAAAGTCTGAGGACCCTTCCAAGACAGTTCAAAAACAAAGATCATTACAAGACAGTTTGAAGAGTATTCCGAAATAATTATAAGACAGTTAAAAAAACAATTTTAAGACTGTCCCAAAGATTTTCCAAAGCATCATTCCAAAATAATTCCAAGACAGTTCCAATGATAATTCCAAGACAGTTCAAAAACAAAGATCATTACAAGACAGTTTGAAAAGTATTCCGAAATAATTATAAGACAGTTAAAAAAACAATTTTAAGACTGTCCCAAAGATATTCCAAAATAATTCCAAGACAGTTCCAATGATAATTCCAAGACAGTTCCAGAGACCATTGAAAAATAATCCCAAGACCACTCCAAGACAGTTCTACAAAACCATTCTCAAGACACTTTGATTACTATTTAAAGCCACTCTGATGACTTTTTACAAGACAGTTCCAGGAACCATTCTTAGACAGTTCCATAGATAATACCTGGGAAATGCTAAGACCATTTTAAGACAGAGACTTATTATTTTTATGCAAGAACAATGTTTTAACGAGTATGTCACAGTTTGTGAATCTTTGAATTAAATCAAAGAATAAATAGTGGTACTGACCTAACAGGTCTCGGGTCGTCATATATATATATATATATATATATATATATGATATATATAAAATATATAAAGCTCTATTTTGATATTGAGCACTTTTTATAAACCCGGTTAAAATTCTCTGGATTACCACCCTGTGGATATTTTTCACCTGGATTATTACCATTATTATATATATATATATATATATATATATAAGGAATAACTAAAAACTTTAAAACAAAATTATAAAAGGATTACATCTTTGATCAAATTGTTCTATCTAGAATCATGAGATGTTGTTTATGTCAGGAAACTACAAATTGATAGTACAGTAGACTTATTGTGCATTTAAAATCTATATAATATTTAGAGTTTGTGAAATAAGGCAAAAGATGCAATTTCTGTAAGTTTTAAGTCAAACTTCCTGCTTTCTGGTTTTCCGATTTATGGGATTAAGTAATAGCAGTCAAAGCTTACAAAGGAATGGAAATCTTCTTAGGAGGAGAGCAGAAAAGTCAATAAGTAAGAAAACTCAAAACTTTGGTATTGAATGCATTTGAAATATTCTGGATTTATATATGAATTATGGAAAAGTTACATTTTTTTTGTCGATTCCACATGATGTAAAAGAAAACGCTAACAACGTAACTTATTTATTTACAGACTTTCAGGTCAAACTATAAAAGAATAGTCAAAAAGTTGCAGAGATTAGCGAGTTTAGTACATACAGGGGGCTCAATATGTTTGCTTTTTAACGTTTAGGCTAAGAAATCTTTCAGGTTTGAATCCTAGAAAAATCAGCAAAATTAAATTACAGTATCACACCCCCTCCCCCACTCTCTAAAATGTATTATTTGATTTCTTTGAAAAAAAATTCAGATTATTATACATTAAGTACCATATTTTAAGACTATAAAACAGTGAAATAATAATTTGTTCAATTTTTAGCAGGGGATTAAATTTTTCATGTAAATTAAAACAAAAATAGTCACCATGTTGATTTTTTAAATTATTATTTTTAATACATTAAAACAAAAATGTGTTTCATTATAGAGAGGAGAGGAGGAAGATAAGAAAATCGATGTTGCCCGGGATAATAACTTAAAGCTTTGGTGAATTTTGTACATTTTTTATATTTTATTATTCAATCCTGGGTCAGTTTCAATGAATTTGGGTGAAATTGATGAAGTATTACAATGGTCGATTTTAAAGAAATTTTTGGTTAATCAAAATACTCCCAAGTAACGCAGAGAAGCAACATCTTGTATACATATAATCTTTTTAAACATCATCTTTATACATTTAGAGTGTCCACAGACTTTGTATCGTAAAATAAAAGGCAATTCCATCTTGTCCATGTATTATATGGTCCATCATGAGCATCGGGATGAAGATATTCATATCCTGTTGACAACTGGTTTATATTTTAAGATGACAACGACAAACTAGATTTTTATTTACTTAACCAATTCCTGAACTAGGAGTTTCTTCTAGAGTATCTTCATGAGGAGAAAAACGGATCTTAGCATCACTTATTTTCCCCGACCTTACATGTGTGAACAATTATTATCGATATAAAACTAACTTCACACAGAAGTAAGACATACCTTTTGTTCTTGGCAATATTCTAATATTCTTCATAGGACGAATTCCAGTTAATAAGACAAACACATTTTCATAAGCTTCCACGCGAGATGTGCGTTTATTTTACTACTAGAAAATAAGAAGGGCAGACAACTCTGACTCATAATTTACTTACAGTAATTTGAATGTGTTAATAACAAGTACTGACTATAGTAAGTAATTTCAACACCCCTTCACACTAGCTGTCTAACTGTTCCAGGATTTCTCTAACACCTAACAGTGTTCTAAGCTTCACAAATTGTGCACTCACAAGTCCTTTTGTCAGCACATTAGCAATCATGTCTTTACTTTGACAGTATTCTAATTCAATAATTTTCATCTCAACTTGCTCTCAGATGTAATGAAACTTAATATCAATATGTTTTGCCAATCCATGATATTGTGGATTCTTTGCCATACATATTGTGGATTGGTTATCCTCGTAGATGAGTGTCGGTCCAACCGAGGCTTCATTGAGATCATTTTGAAGATATCACATCCATACTGCCTCCTGTGCTGAACTTGCCAATGCCATATACTCTGCTTCAGCTGTAGATAATGCAACACAAGTCTGCTTTTTACTTCAACTGACAGCCGCTCCACTAAATTT
Organism: Sepiola atlantica; assembly: GCA_963556195.1. Lineage (NCBI taxonomy): Eukaryota > Metazoa > Mollusca > Cephalopoda > Sepiida > Sepiolidae > Sepiola > Sepiola atlantica. Next base: position 137,983,192 of record OY744524.1, read on the forward strand.
AAACAGGTAGCCTGAGGTTGACCTGCGGTCATCCAGGTCACCAGCCCAGTCTGCATCTGAATATCCTATGAGATTTGTTACATTCTCCCTGTCATATATAGTTCCACGTACCAGACATAGACGGGTCATTTTCCAATTGCTTGAAATGCATCTTTTTCAGCAGAGCATCCATTGCTTCATTCCAACATCTTGATGATTGTTTCAATGCTTCGTTTTAACTTACGATGTGTTCTTTCTCTTTGACCTTAAATCCTTCTGGTTGTTCACATAGAGGGAACAGGCTGTCTTGTTCCCTTCTTATGGGGGTTCATATACAAAGGGTTTGCCATTGATTTCTATAGGCTGCAATTTGTTGAACACGATTTCTGCAGCTTGTTCCGAAGGAAATTTTATTCGCATGTACCCTTTCATCAGACCTGTTTTGGCTTTCACATATTTAATATTCAGGCAGGTATCATACAAATAATCGGACAGTTCACTTGACACAACCACTTTAATGTCCTCGAGTTTCAATTTGTTGATTGTCAAAAAATTCAAATAAATGTCTAGACGATGTTGAAAAGAGGCCACAGTAATTGTAGCCTCGATAGGACCCCGCCTCCAGTCACAACCGCTGCCACCACCACCATAGTTAACGTAATTCATGTTGTTGTTGCTGAACCCTCGGTTTCCACCGCCTCCAGACTGATAGCCTCCACTATAGTTACCTCCTTGGTCCATGCCATCCCCTATCAAATACCAAAGTGACAGTTCCACTGACAGCACAATCGTCACCAAGGCGCGATCTTTCTGTGATAAATACTTCATGTGTAACATCGCATCTGTCCTAGGATCTGGGACGATTTCCCTATCATTTACAATGTACCATAATCCGTCCCTAATTAATGCCATTTTGCATTGTATTTTCCAAGTGGTGTAAATTTTTCCATTCAACGGTACAAGATTAACAAGTTCTGTTTCCATCGTAATGTTCCACATATAAAACGATACAAAACTTCTTCCTTGAATGAGAATTTCAAGATGGCCGAAAAAGAATATTACACGTGGCTTTATTATTATATCGAGCATTCATCTGGGCCCATAACCTTTGTGAACAATTATTATCGATATAAAGCCAACTTCACACGAATGTGAGACGTACCTTTTGTTCTCGACAACATTCTGATATTCTTCATAGCAGGACGAATTCCAGTTAAGACAAACACATTTTCGTAAGCTTCCACACGAGACGTGCACTTATTTTACTACTAGATAACAGCAACAGAACAAAGAAAATAAGAAGGGCAGACAACTCTGACTCATTATTTAATTACAGTAAATTCGAATGTGTTAATAACAAGTACTGACTATAGTGAGTAATTTCAACATGATGTGCGGGTTAGTTAAAATTCTGGCAGCAACTGAATTTAATTTTAATCTTCAAATCTCTCACATGATGAAGTTGCTAAGAGATACATCAGACAATAGTTTACTTACCCAATAGGAATTTTCCTATTGTCCTGAGAGTTCAATGTGCCCATTCTTGTGTTTATTGACTTATGATAATTAAAAAAATTTTTAAAAACATTAAAATTCCACTTGCAGCCATGTTGTATAGAATATCATTAACTTTGTTATGCCAACTATTCTTTCATAGTTTCGAGGAGGGATTGGTATAATGGATATGCAGAGTTAAAATCTTATTGCACCTTTTATGGTCCCTTATGTACAAATACTGTCAAGTTATGCATCTTTAATTCCACCCTTGCTATGGGTAAAATGTTCAACTAATTATATATAATAAATAATTTGCAATAGGTATTGTGATTTAGCATTAAATAATCTGGATTTGTGTGCCCTAACACAAACGAAGCCAATCAATAAATTATTTATAATAAACATTGTGTGTTTCAAGATTAAATAACCCCGAAATGGTGGATATGTTGTAAAACAAAGAAAAAAATGAATCATTTATAATAGGTATTGTGTTTTGAGCATTAAATAAACCTTAAATAGTTGATATCCCATAAAAAGAAGTCAAGCCAATTAATAAATCATTTATAATAGGTATTATGTTTTGCCATTAAATGACCCCAAAACGATTGATATGCCATAAAATACACAAATCTAGTTAAACAATGAATTATTCAAAATCGAACTCGTATTTTCAGATTAAATAACCCCAAAATGGTTGATATGCCATGAAAGAAACAAATTAAGCCAACCAATAAATTATTCACAATAGGAATTGTGTTCAAGCATTAAATCCAAAAATAGTTGATATGCCATAAAACAGACTAAAATGAAAATGATATCTTTAACTTGAATCCATACATTACAGCTATGATGGCAGCTGCAAGTGACTTGATTGTTATGATGTAGACATTAATCTGACAAGAAAACCATTTGCTTTTGTCATACGGATCGGTGGTAGGGAGAAAGGATGATGCGGATCAGTCAGATTTTGGCAAGTGCATTTGCAAATGACATCTGTATATTGCATCTGATGGGCTAGTGCATTTCAAGTTCACTGCTTCTACTGCTGCCACTGGGCGGCATTCAAAGAGTTTTGCAATTAATCTGACTACAAGAATCGGTTACAGATGGTAAATGCAAATGGAGTCAAGCAAGCAGATAGATGAGGAATATTTTAATCTCTTGAATTGGACTTGTGGTGTTTTGATGCAGACAGAAGAACTTGAGTGACAACGTTGTATTTCTTGTAGCAAAGTCAAGAGATCAGAGATAGAAACTCAAAAAAAAGCTATGATGATTTGGTAAGATTTGGAGAAAATGAAAAAATGTAATATTAAATTTGATATCAAGAAAGGAAGATTAATTAAAGTAAGAAGTTTAATTGAAAGACATAATAATAATTATAATAATAATAATAATAGAAAAATACAAATCTAGAAAGAGATGATTCGATCTTGGGAATGTGATTGAAAGAAAAGAGGCTGAAAAGAAAGGATGGAGTGAAAAGAAAGGATGAGGTGAAAAAAGGAGAGAGGGTAAAAAAGGAAAGAGGGTAAAAAAGGAGACGGGCGGCGATAGGTACGTATATAGTATGCGCACCGGGGTGGCGATAGGTACGTATATAGTATGGTTTGGTTTGGTAGTTTTGTTTTACGGCATATCAACCCTTTTTGGGTTATTTAATGCCGAATCTGGTCATTATAGTAAAAGTTTTTATGCTTCAAGTTCTTTATATCTTCAAATGTTTAATCATCGTTTTTGGTTTGGTAGTTTTGTTTTACGGCATATCAACCCTTTTTGGGTTATTTAATGCCGAATCTGGTCATTATAGTAAAAGTTTTTATGCTTCAAGTTCTTTATATCTTCAAATGTTTAATCATCGTTTTTGGTTTGGTAGTTTTGTTTTACGGCATATCAACCCTTTTTGGGTTATTTAATGCCGAATCTGGTCATTATAGTAAAAGATTTATGCTTCAAGTTCTAAAAATAAAATAAAAAAGGGGAGGGAGAAAGGGGGAGGGGCTGTTGTTTTTGTTTTTGGTTTTGTAGAACATAATTAAGTTTTACAAAAAAAAAAAAAAGAAGAAAAACAAAAAACGTCAATGTAGGTGAATTTCGTCTCAGGGAGCCACAGGACAGCCTGATCTGGTATCACCAGGTATATAGTATGCGCACCGGGGCGGCGATAGGTACGTATATAGTATGCGCACCGGGGCGGCGATAGGTACGTATATAGTATGCGCACCGGGGCGGCGATAGGTACGTACATAGTATGTGCACAGGGGCGGAAATAGGTACGCATATAGTATGCACACAGGGGCGGGGATAAGTACGTATATAGAAGGCGCAGACAGAGGTTGTACTTTTAATAGAAAAATGTCAGACTTTTGCCTTGGGCAATGTAAGAGGAGTGGTGGGAAAGAGACAGCTTTTGCCAAAGGCAACAGGGAGAAAGTGGCAACGGGGAGAGGGGGGGGGGCGGTTAAATGGGGCGACCAGGGAAGAGAAAGGAGAAAGATTAAGAGACGGCTATAGAGTGTGACAAACCAGCAGACCGACTGATGGACAGTTTCTTTGACACCTCGAAAAAATGTTATTTCAAACTTAAGAGTGACAGACCGTTTAACAGACATGGTATTTCACAAAGATGCTTGTTTGCATCAAAAATAAGAAAAAAATGTAATCTGTGCGTTTAGCGATGTAAATATGATACTTTAAGAATAAGCATGACAAACTAAAATGCTATTTCAAACTTAAGTGTGACAAACCGTCTCTATACGAGATGATTGAACGCACCTCATTAAATTATACATTTAATCTTTTTAGCAATAAAATGCTATTTCAAACGTATGCCTGACATACCAAAGAAAATGCTATTTAGAACTTAAGCCATACAGACCAAAGAAAATGCTATTTAGAACTTAAGCCATACAGACCAAAGAAAATGCTATTTAGAACTTAAGCATGACAGACCAAAGATAATTATATTTAAAACATTGCTGTTAGAAGATGGATGGTAGAGACTAAAACCCAACCCCTCCTGATTGTGGCAGGATGGTGAAAATGTGTTAGCGTCAGAGCTTTGCCATTGGGAATTCAAGTTCCTGGTAAGGCCGTTCAAGGTGGACAGGCCTGGCATCCAGTAGTATTAGGGCTGCAACCCGGCTAAAGGGGCTCTGTCGAAAGGAGTTACTTTTGGTTCTTCAGTTTCTACATTTATTGAATAATCTGTCACAACAGGGTAGAACTGAGGACTCTTACTTCAAATAAATTCTCAAGATACTTGTTCCATATGACAAGCTTACCTATAATACAATTCATGCCATCTGTTGATCTGCTTTATGCAAATCAACCATTTTGGGGTTATCTATATATATATACAACTTAATGTCTGTGTGTTATGTTCGTGTTACCTATAGAAAGAAAGGTTAGAGTATCTACATAAAATCTTTTATATTTTTTGACGACTCCCCATAACATTCCTATAATTTTACATCATTATGTTGCAAATATGTTGATTCCTTGTAATGTAGCATTAACATTCCTTCTTAGGCCTCCTATAACATACGATATCTTATCTTATATATAAAGTAAAGACGTTTTTTCCCCTGTACCTTCGCGTCGAATAGGAAAATAACCACATACATCACAGGCTACTAAACTCACCGCTATACTACACTTATTCACTCAAGCGTGTTTTAGTAAAGTTGTTATTATTTTTTCCAACCTAACACTAACTATTATATTTGGCCCACCATCAACGTCTCACCGAAAAACCAACTCCATATAGGTGGTAGCAAAGACTTTTCCCCCTAACAATTGTGTACTGTGACTACACTCATCGACACCGGGTACTAATAAACACAGTTTAATTTTCACAAAACAGTCCGTCCTTATTTATTATTTGCCTGGTATTAATTTACTACATAATATAAAGCAATACGCAAACAAATAATAACCGCTCCCGTTGAATCCGATGATATTCCGCGAATATCAGATTACGTTTTTCCTATTTCTAACTATGATTTCCACATTTACATTCATTCCGGAATTAAGTGAATGACATTAACGAACACAGTACCTGCAACATTTATTCTTAAAACATTACGGCTAAAATTCCTTCATTAAATCGACTTCCTACTTAATTCAATAGCCGCCAAGATACTACATACTAACAAATATATTACATTTCATCTCTAAACAATTATATAAAGAAATTACGTTTTCCATACTAAAAAAAAACAAATAAACTTACTTCTACCGATTTTGACCCACCGTAATATTTTACCAACAAAAAACAACAACAGATTACGTTAAGAAAAAAAACACGGTTACAGATTAACCGAATTACATTCCCACATTCTTGAATTCAATAGCCGACAATATACTACATACTAACAAATATATTACATTTCATCTCTAAACAATTATATAAAAAAATTACGTTTTCCATACTAAAACAAAACAAATAAGCTTACTTCTACCGATTTTGACCCACCGTAATACTTTACGAAAAAAAACAAAACAACAGATTACGTTAAGAAAAAAAACACGGTTACAGAATAACCGAATTACATTCCCACATTCTTGCTTCGCACGAACTGTTGACTATTTTGAGAAACTTTTAATTCGTACAATAACAAAAAAAACACATATTCTTTTTATAAATTATTACTAACTAAAATACAATAACAATTGCTTCTTTGGCAAAATATCCCTAACCGTTAAATACTTCGATAAAATAAACAAAACATAAACAAACCGAAAAGATACATTTTTCCTTTACGTTTTTCTCATTATTACACTTAAAGGACAGCTATCACATAATAACAAACATGAAAACTTCCAACTATAAAAAATAAGATAAAACATTAACGTTTTTACTTACTAAAAAAAAAACAAAAAAACTTGACTTCTACAAAATTTGACCCAACGTAAGACGTTCGGAAAAAAAAAAAAGTTATAGATTAGCCGAACGACATTCAAGACTTCTTCCTTCGCACGTATTTTTCCCATTATTTTAATGCCTATTCATTTAAATGATAACTTCTTATTTTCACAATAACTGTTCACTATTTTGATACAGTTTATTTCATATAATAAAAATAAATATTATTTTTATAAATTATTAATAAATAAATTACACTAACAATTGCTTCCTTGTGAACAGTTTCCTCAACGTTAAATACTTTCAGAAAATTACCAAACCATACACAAACACCATAGATACATTTTTTTTTAATCCAATGTTGGGGGGGGGGGAAATTGAAATCTCAGCGATTAATTAAAGAGGCCTACAGATCTTTGTATAGAAATTCCATTTTCTTTGGCTCAAAAGACAATTGGAAAATGAGCATTACAAATTGTATTCGGATGGTAGGGGGGGAATTAAATTGACGATTATATGATTATTTTCAATAAGGAAGACTATTCGCTATTTTTTTAATTGACTGCGATTGAGTGACATGAGTCAAATGCCTAGCAGCGGGGTGTGGCGGGATTGATAAACTCTTTCTCAAACACTAAATTAGATATTGTTCTTGCATTGCAAAGCATGCTTCACAGAGAAAATATAAACAGATGTTCACTCTGTCTCAAAGATGGACACTGCAGTAAGAGATATCCCAGACACTTCTTGAGTGAAACTCAATCGGATACAAATGGCTACCCACAATATCGACGACTATCTCCTTTAGCTGGAGGTTTTAAGACGACAGTTACCCTACCTGGCAACATAACAGTTCCTGTAGACAACCGATGCGTTGTACCACATAATAAACTGCTTTGTAAGATTTTTTATGCACATATCAATGTTGAATATTGCAACAGCGTGAAATCAATAAAATACATTTGTAAATATGTAAATAAAGGTAGTCATCAAGATACCTTCACACTTGAAAGTAATGCTCATGATGAAGTTAAGAGATACCAAATGGGACGTTACATATCAACCAATGAAACCATTTGGAGAATACTTAACTTTCACATACATATACATCATCCCCCAGTTATTCACCTATCAGTTCATCTAGAAAATGTGCAGTGTCTCATCCAAAACGACTTTGGGATGCACACAAAGAAGCTTTTACTGAAGATTTTCTTCTTAGGAAACGCAATCAACAGCCTGAAGTTGATATAACACTTTTAGACGACATCTTCAATATGGCTTTAGTACATATAGAAGCTATGACTTATAGGATGAATGGTAAAACACTGACAAAATTGGGTCTTACCTCACCTAATCGATCTAATACACATCCGGTCATTACTGCATGGACGCGTGAAATTAGTTATCAAACTCATGAGCAAGCATCAATTGTTCGAGATGGTATCGCACAACTAAATAATGAGCAAATTCATATTTTTCGTACTATAGTTAATACTGTAGAAGATCAGCAAGGTGGCCTGATATTCCTTGATGCACCCGGAGGTACAGGAAAGACATTTGCTACCAAGTTAATTCTTGCTAAAGTTAGGTCAGAAAGCAAAATAGCTGTGCCAGTGGCATCATCGGGCATTGCAACCACTATTCTTCCTGATGGTAGGACAGTTCACTCCACATTTAAGTTGCCATTATCCTTAACAAAATATGCTGATCCAATTTGTCAAATAGAAAGAGGATCAGATCCAGCTAAAGTTTTACAGAATTGTTCCTTGATCGTATGGGATGAATGCACAATGGCACATAAACAAGCGTTCGAGGCTCTAGATATAACATTGCGTGATCTCAAGAAACACTTTTAGTATCAGGTGACTTCCGACAAACGCTTCCTATTGTTCCACGTGGAAGTCCCGCTGACGAGCTAAATGCTTGCATTAAATTGTCATATTTGTGGAAGTACATTAAGACTGTAACGTTATTTACAAACATGCGTGTACATCTCAATAGTGACCCAATGGCTGGTGAGTTTGCCTCCCTACTCCTAAAAATAGGTGATGGCAAGCTTGCAACAACCAATAATGGCACGATTGTTATTACTCCAGGTATTGGCTCAATTGTTTCATCACTCACAAAACTTAGTAGCAAAGTTTATCCAAATATAGCCGAAAACTATGTGCATCCTGAATGGCTAACGGAGAGAGCAATTCTAGCTACTAAAAATTACATTGTACATGTCGTCAATCCACAACTGCTTGATGAAATTCCAATGCATTAAACCTCATGTGATAGAAGCTGTAATACTAACTGGTGTGGCAAGGAGCAAACGGACATTCTTTCCCAGAATACCCATTAATCCGTCGGATTCTGCAATAGAATTTAAAAGCATCCTGAATGGCTAACGGAGAGAGCAATTCTAGCTACTAAAAATGACATGATACATGTCGTCAATCAACAACTGCTTGATGAAATTCCAACGCATGAAACCTCATGTGATAGAAGCTGTAATACTAACTGGTGTGGTAAGGAGCAAACGGACATTCTTTCCCAGAATACCCATTAATCCGTCGGATTCTGCAATAGAATTTAAAAGGCTTCAGTTCCCAGTTACATTGTGTTTTGCCATGACAATTAACAAGTCCCAAGGACAATCATTGGCAGTGGTTGGTCTAAACTTGACTTCACCTTGCTTTAGCCATGGGCAGTTTTATGTAGGATGTTCAAGGGTAGGCTCTCCACAATGTCTATACATATTGGCACCAGAAGGTAAAACATCAATCCTATTTTAATTACTTAAATTACTTCCAGTGAAATGATTTATTTTCTGAATCTATTTATTTAACTTATAAATTAAAATCAGGCTGTTATATTTCCCCGGGCAACGCCGGGACACGGGTCCTGCTAGTTTAAAATAAAATGAAAGAAAACTAAAGAAAGACAAAAAATATAGCCAAAAAAATGAACCAAATAGAATACAAACGATTAATCTGTAGACTTCTAGGACTGTCAGAAAAATTTACAAAATTTAAACATGATGCCATGTACTTTGCTGAATATGGATAATACAATACAGAAAGCTAGAATGTGCATTTGTAATCTAAATTAGTGATTCACACTTATAAGAATATGGAAATATATTTTATACCTTCTATATATATTGTTAAGTGAAGAAAAAATATCCTATTCTTTTTGCTAAGTAGAAATTTTCACCTAGCGCCATTATCATAACATTGTGACTAGATTGGAGATTAGTGATCAGTTGATTATAACGTTTTTAGTATTCTGAATTCGTTAATGTTTTTTTCATATAATTCCTTTCATTCTGACGAAAATTTCATTGGAAGTTGAGGTAAAAAATATTTGTTTTATAGAGAAGTTATGTAACTTGAAAAATCCGTTTTACGAAAAAAGAAAAAGATAAATATAATCTGTATTTCTCGAAATACACAATAATTTTGATAAAAATTGATTTATTTTTAAGATATTGGGGATCAACGTAAACTAGGGGTCGACAAATTGAAAATCAATTGTAGAAATGCAAAATACAAAAAAAAAAAATGAAAAAATATGTGGAAATTTTTTTTTTTTAATTTAAAGGAAAAGTTTGAAAAATAAAGGGGAAAAATAAATTTAGAAAAACAGATAGAGGAAAGATAAAAAATTGTGTAAACCCAAAAAAAGCAGTTTATGGAAAAATGGATTTTTTAAGATGCGTCCATTCGATCTGTTTTCAGTGATGAAAATGCTATTTAAAACTGAACCGTGACAGACTGACGAAAATGCTATTTTAAACTGAAGTGTGACAGACCAACGAAAATGCTATTTCAAACTGAAGTGTGACAGACCGGCGAAAATGATATTTCAAACTGAAGTGTGACAGACGGACAAAAATGCTATTTCAAACATAAGTATGACAGATTGATAGCCTGACCGATAGAGCCTCTAGTAAAGATGCATTTTATCTGCACATTTAGAGAGGAAACTTCTATTTCAAACTGATGCATGACAGACTAATGAAAATATGATTTCAAACTTAAGTATGACAGACTGACTGACAATCTCTTTTAGAGATGCTTGCACACATCTGAAAAAGAAAGAATTTGAAATAAAAGAAATGGAAAAACAATTTATAAAAATAATTGCACATCATTTTTTGTCAGCAAAAAAAGTTAACTCTCTAAGCTTAAATAATTAAAGATGACTTTTGAGATGTCAAGCGATTTTATTCAAAAAATGTCTCACGTCGTGATGTTGAGACTAATCCAACAATTGCAATCTTTTAATTGCTTTGCAAATATCACAATTTAATTTTATTCAAAATAAACAAAAAAGAAAAGAATGAAAGTACTCGAGAAACAAAAAGTATAGAAATTATTTGTTTCTTTTTTTTACAGACAATTTGGAAGTAAAACTAAAATATTTTTTAAAACAAGATATGTCCATTCAATTTATGCATTTATCAATGAAAATGCTATTTCCAACTTATTAGTGACAAACGGACGAATGGAACGACAGACAGAGCTGCTTCTAAAGATGTGCGCATGCATCGAATAAAAGATCTTACACTGATGAAAATGTTATTTTATTACTTACATACTAAGACGAACAGACAGTACCTCTTATAAAGATGCATGGACGCACCCAATAAACTACTTACATACTTTCATCTCCTTGTCAGATTTAATTCAGTCAAAATTTAAGCATGACAGACCGACAAACTTACTTAACCAACCGACAGATCAAAGTGCTTATAGATATTTTTTGATAAAGTAAAATGCAAAATTAAACATGGAGAATAATAAAAATTTTAATAAAGCTGACATTATCCAAATAAAAAATAAATAAAAATAACATCAATATTATCAAGTCAACGTTAACATGTAAAAAGTAAAAAAGTAAAAAAAATAAAATGTCAAAACATAAAAAATACAGCAGATGCTTTTTGAAGAGGGGGAACTAAAGAAATAACTTTAAAAAATAAATAAATAAATAAAAGTCAACAAAGAAACTTGAAAGGTTTTATTAACTTTTTAAACACTCTTGTTGAAGAAACAGGGCCAAAACATTTTAAAGTCTTCAAGGGAGGGGTAGGGGGCTAAAGAAGTTTATATTGTTCCTACAGAAAAAAACAAACTTTGTTTTGTTTTCGCTTTTTGAAATTGGAGAGGAAATTGCTGAGGTTATGTTCAATGAAATCATGGATGCAAATGTGGCAGTTTTAAATTTTGAAACATAAAAGAAATATTAAAAAGAAAAAACATTTATTAAAAAATAAAGAAATTAATAACTGGTATTTTCTGTCTATTTGCAAATGTATGCGAATCAGTGAAAATAACACTAAACTCTGAAAAACTTCATCTATGATAATAGTTCTGTTATCCACACTTTTGGGGTTATAAATAAATGCTGAAAGATCACATTGTATAAGATTCGTATTTTACACATAGTTTATGAAAATTGTGGGTTCATACCTTTTCCAACAGTATTAGAGCTAAAATAGCTACAATAGATCCAATAGGATTCAACTTAGCCGATTTCATAGTCTGCAATCGTGTCCATTAGGCCAATTGTAGCCCAACTCTTTTATAATAAGCTGGTAAATTAATAAGGTTTTCTTTAAACAATGCCAAACTTTTTAAAACCAAATTTTGCATGAAGATCCAGATACTTTCTATAATATTACCTAAAGATACTTCCAGTGTTCCCCGATTCTTAAAAAGGACCGACTTCAAGACCGGTTCTCTACAATTCACAGTGAAATAAATAAATGCTTCAGCTCGAAATTCCCAACTATGATAAAGGGTACCATAGGTAGGCTGGAGAATGCAACAGCCGAAACGTTGTGAATATAACAACAACAATGAAGAGATAACAGTATGACACATAAAATACTACTTCATCATCACTCATTCATCATATTCAGTTTAACGTCTATCTTACATGCTGGCATCTGTTCGACAGCTTTTAGAAATTGACTTCTAAACTAATCTATTTCCAGCCAGGTCTTTTTTTATCCACCATTCTTTCAAATGTATCCTTACCACTTCCTCCCATGTTTTCCTTGGCCTTCCTCTGCCAACTAATCCTCCTACCTCAACTGTTCTACAACTACTAACTCAAGAACTGTCATCTATTCTTGTAATGTGACGAAACTAACCAAGTCTTTTGTTATTAACAGATCTCCATATTGTTCAGTTTTAATCTTCCTCTGAGGTCATCAGATCTAAATCTTTAAGACATTACATATCCATCGTATCAGTCTTATATCAATTCTCTCCATGCAACACATATACTCAATCCTAATTGACCAGGTTTCACTTCCATACATCATTTTTTTTTTCAAAACAATCAATAATAGATATATTACAGTGGTGCGAAGGGGGTAGACGTGTTGTATATTTCTTAAGTCTGTTTTCATAAAAATAAATGTTGTAGGATCACGATTATTACACAAGCTGTATCCCTGCCACACTGTCCATCTCAATATATATAAGACAAAAAATCTGTGTGTATGTACGTAACGCAAAAACCTTTTAAAATACTCAACAAACCCTAACCCCAAATTAGGTTTATTTTAACCGGCATAACCCCGGGAAAATAATATCCAAAATTAAAAAAAAAAGATTAATTTTAGGGGGGGTCAAATAGTCATTTTTCGTTTAATGTGATCACGATTTTTAATGTTATCTTGTGCACATGACGTCATATTGATAGGTACATGACGTCATAGTGATAGGTATGGATATTATTTTTATGCCATCGTCACAGTATTATTGTTTTATTTTTTGCGTTTCTCTTCGAACTATTGCCCTCATCAAAGGGAAAGGAATAAGAAAGAGTGATTTTAGTATAGCTCTGGATGTTGGATAATGCCCCTATGGGAATGGCCGTATCTGTTGGAAGTCGTTGGTTTGGCTTGCGCGAATTAGCGCGGGTGGACCCGTGCAGTCGAGTGCAGAATAAGGGCTGTTCTCACAGTTGGAGCTCACAGATGTGACAGGGTCACCGTGTGACGAGACCTCAGATCAAGGGTCAATGTGCACCTGCGAGAGGTGCTGTGACGTCACGGGCCTTTGCGTTGGAAGCAGAGGGATCTGTGACGTCACTCGTTCTTCGTGAGAAGCGAGTTTTAACAGTCTGAGTTTTGGAGGCGAACCTATAAGACGTGATTTTTACCATGTAGTCTACAACTTATATAGGGGAATTATTTCCCTAAATAAATACAGGCGAAAGATCTCTTTTCCCCCCTCCACGAATGGTTAAGACTTAATTGATAAATAACTACAATAGAGTAGTTGCCTGCCTGCCTGCCTGCCTCTCCCCCCCCCCCCCAGCTGACAGATAACTAACGCTTGAAATAAAACAGAAATTAAATTTAAAGGATTGTTTGTCTTCGGAGTCGGTCATGAAGTTTTTGTTGTAGTGGCGAAATTCAGCAGAAAGAAAGAATTCAACCACTAGACGACACACCCCTCCACGCGACGAGGAGGGTACGAGAAATTTAAAGGTATGCAAACTATATGATTTTTGGTGTTCAAAAAAATGACAAGTGTTTAAATGTGAACTGCCATGGCCCAATCCGGGATGAGTATACACAACGAGCACTGCCACTGCCGTAAGTAGAGGTACGCAACATGGAGACCTCCTTGTATTTGCCGTTGTCCAGGAATAAGACAATACAATGTTAAGAACGTTCTATTGTGATTATTATCGGTCAAAGGGAGAAGTTAAGCAATGCATATCCTGGCCAGTACTAAATGGATGACTATTTGGGAAGACCAGGTGCGATAAAATAAAAGTTCCGTCTGTCTGTTTATCCAGCTACGTCTGTCTGTCCAGCTACGTCCGTCAATCCGTTCACCTATGTCCGTTGGTCCTCTGTCTGTCTGTCCATCCGTCCAGCAACGTCTGTTCGCCCATCCGTCCACTCAGCTAGCTACGTCCGTCTGTTCATCCGTCAATGAAGCTTAGTCCATCCGTCTAGCTACATATGTCCGTTCATTAATCCGTCCACCTACGTCCGTCCATCCATCCATCCAACTAAGTCCGTTCATCCATCCGTCCATCAATCAAGCTACGTCCGTCCAGTTTTTTTTTCCTCATTAGTAATCTTAATAAATATTAGTAATATAATTAATTAAAGAGCTTTTAGCCAAAATCCATGCCAGTTTACAAAGCATATTTAGACTCAAGGGAGAAAATTATGTAAAAACTTCAGCCAGAACAGATACTACAAATGTTAAGAAATAACCCAGATAATGCGAGGAAGAAAATTTGTGTGTGGATGAAATTTTTTTTAAATTCTTCCTAAGATGTTTTATATTTGTCTAAAGCTAGCACCAAAAGGTGGTACCTTTCACTGCACAAAGAAAGGGCCACATTCAAACCTGTTTTATTTATCACCCTCCTTCCGCAGGAAGATGTGAAACAAATTAAGAAAGTGGAAATTGAAAAGCCAGCGCTTAAAGTTTAGAACTCTGGCCTACAAAAAATGCCTGAACACTCCCGTCGGCATTCCCCGGGAGGCGTGCCTCAGGCGACTAGCAATAAACTAACCCTTTCTCAAAGCACAAAAAGTAAAGCCTGGGAGGAAGGACCTCCTAGAACTGCACAGAACCATACCTCAGCCCAACAGAGCAGAGCCAGAAGATGCCACAACGACCCACCCTTTGTCGTACTTATCGTCGAGGACGTATTCTTAACTGGTATGAAATTTGCACCTCAAATTCAATCCTGTATGTTTTTGCCACTATACCTGTACTCGGTACGGCATTCACCCTGGGCGGGTTACATCGGTTTCCTCCAAAGGAGAAAGTTTCATGGGAATATCAAATTCACAACTGGTTCCCAGTTGCATGTATATCCCGGTTAGAGGAGATAACAACGTTAGGTTTTTGCAGTTCTTGCAGCAAGGTGTCGACGTCCTCCTACATACAGCGCCTGGTATTCTTAAATGGTTACCCATATGATACTGACCAGGTTCAACGTTGCTTAACATGATTATGGCACTGTGTGTCAACGTGATTATGGCACTGTTGAGAATGCTGAGAGTAATAGTTAGTTTTTCACTTGCAACAAGTAGAAGACTTACTCCCCCTGCCAATACCTTAAACTAGACTTGTTTTTATGGTGAAATCAGCCCAAAATCTTTATGTGGATTGTTGGACTGAATTCTGCACATGAACTAATATTTTGGCTAAGTGCTGGCTTGATTATATATTCTGTGATTATAGGTAATTACATATATATATATATATATATATATATATATATATATATATATACTGGAAGACCCACCATGCATTGACTGATAATGAATGAGAACTCCTTTGTACTCCTGCTCCCAGCCCTATATTACCATTTTTTTAAATTCTTCAATTTTCAAGTTTTACTGTTCTTTATTTCTGCCATTTATTTCTTTACATCATCCTCTTTACATATATTTACATTTTACCATATAAAAGATTCAATGTGCAAACAAACAAGCAAGCAAGATTATCAGAGTTTTAGTACTGTACTAGAACCCAAAGGGTCTAGACGGTTAGTTTGATTGGTATTCTAATGAAGCACAGAAAAAGATATTCCATTCTCCTCTTTCTTTTAATGTTTTACTTTATTAGATTGATAAAATACTGGCTGATTGCAAGTATATAGGAAAATAAGACACTAAAATTACAAATGAATACCACCAAATATTAATTTATTATAAACTGCTTATAAAATAGGTATGCAAATTAGGCATACAAATAGAAGTGTTTTGGTCTTCGGTCTCTACTATATATACAGTGTTTTAAAAGACTATGTTGTATTATGTATTTAAATAACATTAAACCATTTTATAGTAATATAGGTGTAACAAATTTATTCATTTAGATATATAATTTTAATATTTTGACAGCAAATTTATACAAAAGAACTCTAATGTAAAGATTAAGGGATGAAACCTGTGATTTAATTTTCTGGCCGGCTAAATTAACAAAGAAAAGAAAAGCATAATTTTGCATTGCCTTCATCTTTTTTTCAAGAAAGTTTCCAGTTACGATGGTGGAATCCAACTTGATGGGCAAGACACACATAGAATCCTGAAAGTTTTAGAAGAACATTACAGACGATCATGTATCAAATGTTAAGACAAGCATCGAGCAAATATTTTATTTTCATTTTTGAGGTTCGTCTATTCTTAATGTTCTATGAGGCTTGCTCTTCCCCATTGTCCCCTGAATAAGGAAAAGATAATGAAAACTATGTGGATCGAATGACACAACCAGCTGGTCGATGATTGTTTCTTGAATCATTAAATTAATTCAAAAAATATTCTATGTTGAATTTTTTTAGAGGCGATTCCAATGCAATTTGGTTGCTGACACAATTTGATACAAGACAACAGTAAATAGATTAAATGACAATATTGAAGAATTCAATAATTTTCAAGTCGATATTTATTTACCAACATGGTGTATTGAATCAGGATGATATGGTATGTCAGATTTTTAATAAGGTATACATCTTTTTCAAAAAGAAATCTCCACTCGACCTGGAGTGTTTTCATTTGGAAGTCAGAAAGCTAAAAAAAAAATAAATAAATAAAAAGATTACTGTTGTCTCTTGTCAAACGATGTTAACAACCAAATTGCATTAAAACTGCCTTTAAAAAAATTCAACTTCTTACACACTACACACAATGCTTCAAGCAAACTACAACATCCTTCTGTTCTAAGTTGTTTGTACTCCTAACTTTATGCGCAAAGCTGATATCAACTATGACAACACTTGTTATGCAATCTGATGATCATCTAGGAATTCCTTA
Organism: Sepiola atlantica; assembly: GCA_963556195.1. Lineage (NCBI taxonomy): Eukaryota > Metazoa > Mollusca > Cephalopoda > Sepiida > Sepiolidae > Sepiola > Sepiola atlantica. Next base: position 138,000,333 of record OY744524.1, read on the forward strand.
TAAACCACCAGAACCCTATGTGTGTCTTAGTTACCAAGTTGGATATCACCCTCATGGCTGAAAATTGTGCCTTTCCTCACAAGCTCTCTTCAACTCGTAACATCTCTTTGCCAATCAAAATGTAACACACTAGACTTATTAGAAAAGGAAGTTTTTTTTTAAAGCAATTTCATATATTTGCAAGTTCTTTTACTGACTTAGTTCCATAAAGCATCTGATACTCATTTACATAGAGTCTTATAGACAGGCTTAGATCTGATGACCTCAGAGGAAGATTAAATCTAGACAGTATAGGGAGTTGTGTGCAAAACAGAAGACTTCATTGGTTTGCTCAGGTTGAAAGAGTAGATGAGAGTTCTTGGGTTAGTAGATGTAGAACAGTTGAAATAGCAGGGTCAGTTGGCAGGGTAGGGCAAAGAAAACATGAGACAAAATGATAAGGAAAGATTTGAGAGAAAGACGAATAAATAAAGTCTGGGCTAGAGATAAGTTAGTCAAAAAGTCAATTTCTAAAAGTCATCCAACACATACCAGTATGTAAAACAGACGTTAAACTCAATATGATGATGATGATGTTGCTGATGATTGGCTATCATTCAATCTGGGTAGATTTTTTAAATAAAATTTTTTAACGACCGGCAACTCAGCATACGAACCAATGATCCTCTTCCCCAAACTAATTAATTTCAATAATTACATCATGAATGGTTAATTGATTTCAGAATAATTGGACGAATTAATTGTTGATAATTCAATGCTATAAAAATGATAAAGTTATCAAAATTCAAGAAAATGATTATTTAATTGAACGAAAATCTTCCATTTTTTTTCCATTTTTCTTTTATTCTTTATTATTTGTATTGGCCATCTTGTCATGATTTTAGTGGTTTTCTTTTGGTCACGTTTTCTTTCAAAGATTTTTTAAATCTATCCTTTAACCAATGATCATACGCAACTAACAATGTTTTAGAGGACATCAAAATTTGACCATGGTACATTAAGGAACAAACAGCTGATTTTTGGATGAGTAACTAATTGTATTAGGGAAAGATTTTTCAAGTTGAAGAGAATTCAGAATGAACAGAGAAACACCATGGGTTAAGGTGGACAAAATAATTTAACATTAATGATTAATGAACACAAACTTTTGTGTGAAATTAACATTCCAGATATCATAAACAAGTTCTCCCATGATCTATCTAGAAATTGTTACTTAGAGATTTTATATTAGATGTACTTTGGTTTTATCTATTTTCATTTATGAAGCTTAAACGTGATTATATGTAGTAATTGAATAAAAATGTGGCACTCTTATAGATCATGTACCACGTTTCTGTGACTTTGTTCGGGCAGGTTACAGAAGCGCCTCAGAGTTGACGAGTCGAAAACTGCCAAACGCTAAATTGAAGACTGGCAGCCGATAAATTATGACAAAGAAAATCAAACTAAAATACATATATACAAATAAAGAACGAAAAAACCATAGCTAAACAACTGTTAGTAATTAGATGTTTATCTTTGTTCTTTTTTGTCAAAGGAACCATTGTTAATAAAATGTTTTTAAATAAAATGTTTTTTGTTTGTGCACCGGAAAGTTTCAAATGATGATTTTGTTTTATTTGTTAAGCAAATATTTTTGTTTTTAAAATTTTTTTTCAATGTTTTTTTTAAAAATGTTGTTAAATTTTTTTTCTCAACATAAACACCGCCACAACTGTTTTTAAGCAAATTTTTTTTGTTTTGTTTTGTTTTCTTATTGTAACGAAAACAAACTGTTTATAAGCAAATGTCTCTAGGTTAATAGTTTCGTCGACTCTCAAGCGCTTCCGAGACCTGCCCGAACGTTGACACGCTAAATCACGGAAACATGGTGCGTCAGCTATAAGAGTACCAAAAATTTGATCTTTTTATATTTATTTTTCATGGAGTTAAGACTAATGTTTTGTTTTTTTAAGGCTCTCACTGTGAAATGTGCAATAGGCTTTGCACTTGTCTTCTCATCCAGCATAAGTTGTTTCTTTATGGATGCCGCTCCAGGCAAGGCATGAAAGCACTTGATGGAAGGAGCTAAAAAGAACAAAACATGATTAACACAAAGACAAGATATGCCTATTGACCTTAATCTTGAAAAGACTAAGGCTATAGGTAGGAGGAAAACAGTCAGCAGTTCTTGGAAAGAAGCTACCAGAAAGGGAAGATGTATAGCAACAAGGTACCTAAACAACAAATTGATGAAGACTACTAGACCAACAAATCAAACGTGCTGGAACAGAGGAAGCAGCGAATAGATCAGACAATTCTGAAGAACACATGCCATAATAGTACTTATATAGAAGAGACAGAAACTAGAAACAGTATGTCTGTGTGAGTGAGGGTGCAGAGAAGAAGAAAGGGTAGAGGCAACCAAATTATATATACGCTTCTGAATCTTATCAAGAACCTTCAAATGGATAGAGATTCACCAGCACAAATATGACAACAGTTACCCTATTAAAGTTGTTACTCTTTTAGATTATGCATTTTCCCTATTTTTTTTTTGTTTTACATCTTTTACTACAATTCTAGCTATATTTCATCTTATGGAAGTTTCAATCTATACGAAACCTTATTACTACTTCTCCAGGCACAAGGGTTTTATCATTTTAATGCAATAATATATTTCTTAGAATAGAAATGGGAGGAGTAGTATAACTATTACCAGTGTAAACTGTGGCCTTGCCCTGAAATGTGTGACAGGCATCATGTTCGTCTAATCGGGCACAACATATTATTTAATTACATTTTATATTACGTTTCTGCATGTATTTGGCTTCGTCGATGTAATAGGGGTTGAGAATGTTAATACTTCCAATCTGACCTTCGATTGCACAACTTTGCAATCGGAACTATTTCTAATTTATTAAAGAAAAAATGTATATACTACAACTAGATGTAAGATTAAATGCTCCCCCTACATTCCAAGTTATAATATGACACCCTTACTAGGAGACTAAGCTTTATAAACAAATCAATGATTAATTTATCGTTTTTATTTTTAAATATGGGAAGAGTTTGAATGCAAAACGTTATAAATCCAATTTCTTTAAATTGAGGAATTAATTTATTTTTCTAATCTGGAATTTGACTCATCGTCATATTCGGTTTAATGTTCGTTTTACTAGCTGACATGTTTTGGATAGCTTTTAGAAATAAGCTTCCAAATTATTTCTGTCCAAGTCTTTAGTTATCCCTCTTTCTGTCAAATCCATCTTTAACACTTCCTCAATTGTTTTCCTTGACCTTCCCCTGTCAACTGACCCTGCTACCTCAACAGTTTTACATTTACTAATTCAAGCAATCTCATCCATGTTTCAAAATGTCACCAAACCAACAAAATCTCCTGTTCTGCACAATCTCCTTATACTCCTCTGAACTTTAGACTCACATTACACATGCCTCATATCATTCTCATATCATTTCTAGCCATGCAACACATCCTCTGAATTGTGAATTAACTTCTGCCATCCATGAAAGATCTCGGCAAAGTTCATTTCCATGAGGTCCTTCGGTCTACTTCTCACATAACCTTAATTTCTTCTACAATGATAAAATGAGAGTTCTTGGGTTAGGAGATTTAGAACAGTTGAGGTAGCAGGTTCAGTTGGTAGGAGAAGGCAAAATCAAACATGGGAGGAAATTTATATACTACAACAAATTCCATCCATTCCTCCAGGGAGCCTCCCAGCCGGTTAGGTTAGTTATCTTTGTCAGTAGTTTGTGAGTAATACCTTCACTGCATCTACAAAAGTTGAATAAACAATTTTTAACTCCATTTTTAGATATGAAGTCTGATAAAAAAAATAAAAAAGACTGTTGTAGATAGACACATGACTAACTGCCGATTGGCTTAATGTTTGTGTCTTAGTATTGCACAACATATCACCACTTATATGTGATAATATTGTTTGTAGATCTTATTCTGTTGTGTTTTCGCTGTTGTATAGAACACTTGTATAACATGTTATGGAACTGGAGGTGACAAACAAAGAATCAATTTGAAACTCAGTTAACCCTTAAATTCTTTTTGTTTTATATATGAACAGGGGCGAGCAACCTTTTCAGAGTGAGGGCCAGATGAGACTTTTGGAAGGAGATCGCGGGCCGGAGTGAAAAACGAAATCTCAGAATTACTATATTTTGTTTACATGAATAAATAGTACAAAATTGCATTGAACACTCTACAAATCAATGAGACTGCTGGTGCTGGTGCTGTTTGCCATGAAAAAGTATTTCCATGTCTGGCTCATGTGTTGAGGTAGACAACAGAACCATGTCATTGAGGTGGTGGTCCGAGAGTTGGGAGCAAAGGTGAGATTTCGTGTACTTCATTTTCAAAATGATATGAGTTTTACTGGGAGGTCCGCAGGCCGGATTGCAATAATAAAGCCTAGCAGTGTGGCGGGCCGGACGCTAAGCCTTCGCGGGCCGGATGTGGCCCGCGGGCCGGAGGTTGCCCGCCCCTGATATATGACACATTCCAACAAGATATATATTTAATATAATATTCAACGAAAATGTGTCATAGTGCAACTTGTTTCACATCTGCAACGAGTTTGTGGGCAAGTATGAGTAGGTATTAATATCATGTTGCATCAGTACACCCACTAAATGGGTAATCAGTATCTTCGATATCAAACTAATACAAAAAATAAAGCATATAAGGGTTCAGTTGGAAAAAGAACAACTGAGTATCTCAAACTTCTGCAACAGGCTCCTGAAGCATATGCAATGTCATGGCCAACCTCCTGATTTCTCAGACCTTGCACCGTGTGACTTTTGGCTGTTTTCAGGCTGTAGACTGCTCTAAGGAACTAATTTTTCACTGTAAAAGAGATCAAGTAGGCTGAGGACCTTCAAGAAGATGAATTTTTCTGAAAGCTTTCATAGATAGCAAAAGTGAATTCAGAAGTGCACAAGTGAAATGGCAACAGACAGCAAAAGTTGGAAGTCATTCACGAAACATCTAATCTCAAGCTTGAGACAAGACGAAAAAAAAAGAAAAATAATAACTCTAAAGGAATTACGTTGAAAGGAACAATGAATAAGATCTATAGGTTTATTAATAATTATTAATAATGCTTTTTTGGTTAAGATAATGCGATAATTTGCCTTGGTGACAATATCTTTAATTGAGTTATCTCCCCTTTGCAGATGGGCTGTTTGGAGTCTATGGACATAGATGGCTCTGACTGGTAGTTAATTTGCATAGGTGGTGGGTTTATTAGTATGAAAACTAATCTTTTGAAATTGATGAGTTCAGTTGATTTCTTCCCAAATTTCTTACAGTTGAATAGTTTTTTGGGAAGTGACCAGCTACTCGGCCTCTTGTGCCTCTTTTGATCAGGGACTCTCTGTCACCTGGGCAAGCCTCTTTTGGGTGTCATTGTTCTTCTCACCCCTTTTGGGTGATCACCTCTTTTGGGTGATTCGTACAGCCCCTCTTTGGCACTAATTTTTATGTTTTATATCTTTTGCAGGTTCATTCTGAGACCAGGCTCGACCTAAGCAGCTGGACGGACTTGGTTGAACAGCTAGAGTCAAATCTAGCAGAGGTTTTTCCGAGTTCAAATCGGCGGGTTTTGAACCGGGCTCAGAACTAGTTATTAACTTTTTTTTTTTTTAATTTTTTTTTTAATAATTAGCGCTATGTCTTTTCGCCTTTGTGCAAAGGCAAAATGGAAGAGGGGAAGACTGGTCCGAGCTCCGGTGTAGGCTTAGTTCCTAGCTCGGGCTTTGGTTTCCAGATGCCTAAAAACCATCTGGCCGCCGAAACAGGCCAATACTTGGGACACGGGCCTTAAGCGGCATGCCCAGTACTTCCGCCAGTGCTGCTCTCAGCATTGGAAGTAGATCAGAGCTTTCCGCCATATTCGCCAGCTCTGTTGATCCCGGCAGCGTAGATTCTAGTTCAGCTGGGAGAGGTGATCTGGGTCGGTGGGATAGAGTCCCCACCCCACCAGGTGGTCGACGGACTTTAACTGTCAGCCCGCCTGCTTGCAGGAGGAAAAGTCTCCTGCCTGCAGAAGTAAGGCCAGCCAGGTCGGTGGACTTCCAAGAGGAAGGAGCCACCGATCCAGATCAGCTGCCAGGAATCTTCTCAAATTCAATAAGTCCAGATGGACTATGTGCTGTTTGGAGCCCCAGTAAGCAGCAGCAGCAGCAACAGCAATATGGTACCTCAAGTCAAAAGCCCAGCCAAAATCGGCAATCAACAATCAAGGCCAAGGACGAAGTGGGTCGTTGGACCAGGATTTAAATCTGGAGCAGTTGGTGCCGCCAGCAGAAGGGGAGATGGGATCAAGTTGGCCACTCCAAAGGTGACCAATCTTTTGGCATCTCCTCAAGATTGGCCGTCCATCCCTCATACTCAAAGTGAGTCCAGTCAGGATAAGACCATCCCTACCAGGCAGAAGACGTTGCCTGCAAAACTAGGATCACCTGTAGCACCAGCATTTCCTGCCCTTTCACAAACAAAGGAAAAGTGAGGACCTCAGTCGCAGCGAAGCCCCTTCAAGAGATTCCCACCAAGGAGCTGCAGCCTTCAACATCTGTCTCGGCAGCGGCTACCAAGAGAAAGCAGACAGCCTCCTTGTCATCGTCATCTGATTCTGAAGGAGAGAAGGTCCACAAAATGGAGGATGACGTTTGGTCGGCTCCAGAGACAGAGAGCAAAGAAACCAGGGAGATAAAGAAAGCCACAAGAACCAAGGCGAAGAAAGTTAAAGAGACTGGGCCCCAACCCCCTGCTCCAATGTCTGAAGATTCCACCACAGCTTACTCCCACTTTGTCCAAAACTATAGAGTCAGAGCCCATAACTAGCAGCAGGTCTGCATCACCTTCCCCAGTTAGGAAGGACAAAACGAGAAAGCTCCCATTCTTGCCAGGAGACTAGATCTGTGAAGCAGATATTCACCATGCCACTGTCAATCTCAATCCAAGACAGCAAAACACAATCTGGCAGCTGCAGCTCCTTACTCAGGCCCAGGGGCTAGATGTCAGCGAACCCCAAAATTTTCCAGATGCCCCCTTGATTACCACCTTCATCCGGAAAATGAAGGTAGGGCGACGAAAGCCCTCTGGAAGATAGTAGAGGCCACCAAGGCGGCAATTCCAGGTCTGAAACTGGTGGATGAAGCCCATGACTCCCTCAAACAGTTGGAATCGAAATGTGAAGGGAGGGTTCCGATGTACGTTCACCTTTCTTTCTATAGAGCCCTGAAACTCACCTTCACATTAGATGTCGGAGGCATTTCTGAAGACGGGCGGGTTACGTCCGGCTTGCTCATGGGAAATATTGCTTATTCCCAAAGATTTCAGACCGATAGTTGACACTGAATAGTGCAGATGGCCACGAGCTTAGTTTCAGAGAGTTTAAACATGCGGGGCATGAAGTGCTTAAGCAAAGCTTCGCGCATACTGGGGGAGCTCATGTCTTAACATAGATGTGGCTGCGTTACAGGAAACTCATTATGACTGGATTGACGATCACCGACTGCTGTTGAAACATTTCGATGTTTTTTCAGCTTTTGGTGACCGTTGTGCTAGGGGAGCTTCTTTGTTAGTAAGACTGTCTGCAATAGTAAACGTTGTTCACACACATTCTGATGGCAGACCGGAAGTGGCCAATGTTGCCGTGAAAAGTGCCGAATTTCGAATAGTCGCGGTTTATGCACCCAATATCGCTCGGGAGAGGGCTCTCTTTTTCCGGAGTTTGGAGGGGTTCCTGAGTGGTTCAGAGCGGTTAATATTACTAGGAGATTTGAATGCCATCTTGATCCCAAAATAGATAAGGTGGGTAGGCCCAGAGGGTCGGGTGGATGTGAGACAAGTCTGTCTGATCTGATGACAGAATGTGATCTGGTTGACAGATTCTGTGTCGATCACCCGAGGCGGGAGTGGTGGATGTGGCTTTCTAGCAGGTCTTCCACTCCAAGTACTCACTTGGATCGGTTGTTAGTGAGAAGAGGCAATGTAGACTATATCTCTTGTACCACGTTCCACTGGTTAGGCCATTCTGACCACAAATTACTTGTGACCAGTTTGGAAGTAGAAAATAGAACCCCTAAGTAAGCTGGATACTGGAAGTTAAATACCTCCTTACTGGAGATACGTGACTTCCGGGACAGGCTAACACTTAATTTTCAAAAGGACTTAGTGGGGGTGGTAACCGGGAGTTAGTGATGGGTTAATGCCAAATGTGGTATTAGGCGCTTTTCTGTGAAATATAGCCAACGCCTCACCTTAAATAAGGTTGAAACAGAAAAGCATTTAGAAAATAAGCTGGCCCGGGCAGTGGATTGGAGGGATTCCCTAGGCATAGAACTAGCTAAGGGGGGCCTGAAACACTCGGCTAACGGTTAAGTAGTCAGAGCTAGGTTAGAAAGAGTGTCAAACAAAGCCGTGAATGTTGACGCTAAAGAGCGTAGAGCTCGACTACGTCGCAACTCGGCCGGATATATTCATGAAGTTCAAAACCCGGAAGGACACACCCTTGTGCCAACTCGGGAGATTTGTGAGGGGTTTTGTGAACATTTCGTGGATCGCTTCACCCAACTGTCCAGACTCCGCGTCAAGGAGTTTGACAACTATTAAGCTGGTTCATCCCGCTTGGAGGTGGCCCGAGTGGCTAGTAGATGGGCGTATTACGGAATGTGAGGTTCTGGCTGCATTGAAGCAGGTCTGCTACAACAAATCTCCGGAACTTGATGAATTGTTCTTGAGGCTGTCACACATATTCGTACCTATTCTGACGGATGTGTTTAACCACTGGTTTAAACAGAGTTCTATCCCTGGTCAAGTCACCAGGGGAGTGATCACATTGCTTAAGAAAAAGGGCGGGCATGTTGGGGTTCAGATGATTATAGGCCCATAACTCTGTTAAACACAGACGTAAAGATTTTGGCTAGAGTTCTTGCCAATCGGTTGCAGGCTGTTATTGGTGAATTGATTGAACCTGATCAGAATTATGCTGTGAAGGGGAGATCGATTCAGAACAACTTGCATCTGATATGCACGATCTTAGGTGTTAGAAGACGACACCTGAGCTGCGCTGATCAATTTAGATCTGTCCAAAGCTTTTGACAGTGTCAACCATCGGTTCTTGGGATCTGTTTTAGAGGCCGCCGGTTTTACACCGGACTTCCGCAGATCTCCATGCTGTATCGTCGCCCGACAGAAGTTGTGCAGGTAAACAGGATGCGATTGGAATCGTTTGCTGTTTCTCGGTCGGTACGTCAGGGGTGTTCGCTGTCTCTTCTACTCTCATTCTCGCGTTAGAGCCCTTTCTTCGCAGGCTAAAGCAAGGAGAGGCTGGACTGGCCCTACGCGGTATCGCTCTACCTGGTGGTGCGTGAGCCAGAGTTTCCGTATATGCCGATAATGTTACTGTGTTCATTTCGAGCTGTCAAGACATTTCCACGCTAACTAATTTTTTTCAAAGATCCAAGTGTTGGATCAGTCCCTCTTGCTAGTAGTACAAATGAGTCCTATCCCCCTGTCTTTATTTTAGGCGTCAGAACTCCTCCAGGATGCCCGGTCCCCTGATTTACTTTATCTCTGACCCGCCCTAATATGTATTTTATCTTGGAGGACACCACACATCCCTTAAAAACCCATCCTTGTATTTCTTTTGTCCTGTAGGCAACGCCCACTCAGGGACTGACTTTCTTGCTTTCAGAGGTTCCAATGTTTTTCATGAAACTTCTATATGTGATGTTATAAGGTGATGATAAAGATAACAAAAAGACAGTCAGCAGTTCATACCTTAGATAGGATGGGAGGGTCCTACTAATGCACTATAACTAACATTTTATTTTGTTCTTTATTTTTTCTATCCCTTTTATTTTTATTTATTTTGGGGGGATTTTTTACGGCTTTGTTCTCCCACTTCCACCAACATTGTACATGTTTTGTAAATAAAAATCATCAAACCACCTGGGGATTATTTTTAGCAGCTTAGTCCATAAAGTGAATGTGGTATTGTGATGATTGGAACTAGTTTTAGGGCATAGACCAGTGGACGACCCCTGACCCCTCCATCCCCATTTTGGCCTTGCGCCACATCTTTTTTATTTTATATAATGTAAAATTTATAAAGATAAATAAGGTTCAGTTGATTTCTGATCAGCAGAGAGTGAACAGTAAGCAGTGAAAAGTAAGCAGTTGGCAGTGAACAGTGGAGATTGAAATCTTTCGTGGCAGTGACACCAAAGGAAAGTTAATTTAATTCAATTATCGGATTACAGCTTTTATAACAAAATTTTCTTTTATTAACAGTTTTCAATCTCATCATCATATGCAGTTTAACGTCCATTTTACATGCTGGCATGTGTCAGACGGATTTTAGAAATTGACTTCTAAACAAACTTATCTCTGGCTAGGTCTTCTTTTTATCCCTCTTTCTCTCAAGTACATCCTTATCACTGAAATGACCCTGCTACATCAACTGTTTTACATCTTCTAACCCAAGAACTCTCATTCATTTTTTTAAAAAAGAACAAATCATCTAACAAAATGCATTAATTTTTGTTGTTGTTAAATGGTCCCCTGCACATAGTAAAAAGGAAACAATAAAAATAAAGTCACTAAATAATTTGTTCGACATTTTTAAATTAAACCTCGACTGAATCCTGAAGATCCTTCGTTGACGGTGATGTTATTAAATTTTAAAAACAGAACCATATTCATGGTCGACATTATACACATTTATCTAAATGGAGATATCTATAGTATTATAAAGTGAATTAGGGCTATTTATTGGGTCCCCTGGGTGAAGAAGTATGATGTTTATGAGACCTGAAACTTCTTACTATCCCAGAGAAACATTTATGATACTGCTCGATGCATTAACCAAATAATGAACACAGAGTCATTCACATTCGTTAGCATAGATCATTTTATTATTGTCCAAGCCTGCATTCAGATTTATGTCTTTGTGAGATGACACCAATAATGCCCAATATGATGACAAATTACAGAGGCAATCCTGACAGCTCTTCAGCATAAAGAGTTAATTCAGTTTTCTTCAATTCTTGATCAAATTTTACAATTATACTGGGCAACAACTGAACAAATAAAATGTCTCGGGAAGCTAATTTATCATTTGGTTCAGTGATTTAGTTAACGATTTGAATCTATTTAATGAAAATTAGCAAGGAGAAAATAAGAGAAATAAAATATAATTCATTTTGGGTTTAATCAAACTTGATAGAGTTCGAAATGAAAGAAGTGACACAAGAAAAGACAGAAGTTTTAATGAATAGAACATTTGGAAGAGAAAATGAAAATCTTTGGAAAGGAATGCATATGAAACAGTCTATGAGGAAAAAGATCTGTCAGGAAATGATTTTGTAAATAAAATAAATCAATACACACACACACACACATATATATATATGTTAGTTGAGATCAATATAATTTGAACATTGTTCCTAGAATTAAAAACACACGAGCATTCGGCATACGATGATTTCCAAGATTTTTTGGAAATATTTTATTGTTCATCTTTTTTGTTATTTTTTGATGATACCATAATGCCTCTTCATCAGCGCCTTATAACATCACATAGAGAAGTTCCATGAAAATAAACATCCGGTTTCAGTACAAAAATTCAGCACAAGACACTGGATTTTTTAAACAGAAGTAGGACAGCGAATTGATTAATTAATAAAAACATTCAAAACATTTAGAGCATTCACCATACAGATTGAATTGTGAGGGAGACATTACATAGAAGTAAAATACATAAGTGAAAATTCTTTAATAAAAAAAATAAGATAGAAATATAAACAATGGTGGCATTGAACATTATTAGGAGCGATAAGAGAATTTTTTACAATGATAAACAATGTTAGGTTACTATAAAATGAGATACAATAAAATGAAGTGAAGTTAGCTATTGTATATGAGATGGTAAAGTTGGGAAATAGAGTAGTAAAATAATTTTTACTGGTAGATGAAAATCAATAATAATAGTTTGAAATAATACAAAGATGAGAGCAATTAAATAAAACAGTTAAAAAATTGATAGGGAAAAAATTGATAAAGAAGAAAGAGGAAAATAAATAAATAAAAAACTAGAGTTAATTTTATATTTTTTTCATATAAAAGGTAGAGTGTATTATTTTAGATTAATAGAAATTGAAATAATTATAAGATAAAAGGTCTACAAGAGAATACGTCTGGCAATACCTAGAAGTAACGGTATAGCTTGACAATATAATTATATATATATAATTATATATATATATAATTATGTCGCTCCTCAAAAAAGTAGAGCACTGTAATGGTAGTATTAACACAGCTTGACGTCACTTGCTTTATAATGCATCGTTCGTTCCCTTAAAAAAAACTAGAACACTCTGATCGTTAAGCCCGCTGATAACGTGTTAAAATTATCATCTTTTATTCACTGTTTACAATTGGCCCAGTGGTTAAAGATGTCGGGTTTAAGTTGAAAAATACTTGTAATCCGGGATTTCGAATCGCATGACCGGTAGTGAATAGTCATATCTCTATGCTGATGAGTCCCTATTGAAAAAGGACGAAACGTATACGTACATAGATAATAAACAATAACAAATATTATTATATAATTATATATATATATATATATATATATATACTAGAAGAATACCCGTCCCAACACAGGTAAAATTAATTCCCTGAACAGAAGTTTTTTACTACTTTTATGTCTCCTTACAAAGATTAAAACCAAGATATAATGACACTAAACCTTATGTTTAGAATCCTTATTCCAATTTTGATCAAATCCATTATATGAGTTTGATTCTAGAAAATATCTAAAATTTAAGGTTTAAGGGATCTTAAGAAATAAATTGAAATTCAGGGAATTTTGCTTGATTGGTCAAATTCAATGAAAATCCCAAATATTTCAATTTTCAAATGGAAGGTTGTGCCCTTTTAAAGGGTTTTTAGAGGGCATATGCCCTCTAAAAACCCTTTAAAATAACCCAAAGCAACTGAAATTCAGAGAATTTTTATTGATTGACGTCTAATACATAACATATTGTTAAAATTTCATAAAAATCGGAGGTATATGAATTTTCACAAAAGACTTCCACCCTGTTTTAACCCCCATTTGCATAAAACTAAATCAAACTAAATATAGCCCACATTTGGACTTCTTACGCCTAGCAGCTGCGTTTAAAAATTACATAAGTATCATTTAATTAGTTATGGGGTGAATCTTGTTCATAAAAGTATATAAACATATACACATACCTCACTAAATATATATATATATATATATATATATATATGAGAAAGGAAAACCAAAAAGGGATGTTTTTTTATGTGTACATCAACGTTTCGTCTTTATTTATAAGACTTCATCAGGATGATAATATAAAGAAAAATGTCATGCAAGTACGTGCACATATAGGGTTGACATTATGGGAAGAAGGGAGGAAAGTAGTAGCCACTACTGGAGAAAACAGTAAGGCTGACGTCCGGACTTAGTGGAGTCAGTAGTGAGGAATGAAAGTAAATGTTTATGAGAAGAGTGGAAAGGTGGGGGTGAGCAGGGATACTGTGGCTGGTTGTCAGAGAAAAAGGTGGGGGGGGATGAGCGGGAATAATGTGGATGGCAGTGAGTGAGGGAGTGGAGGGGTCTCTTTTTTCTCCACCCCTCCACACACTTTTTCATTTTCCTATTACGTCGGATTACCTTCATCCTTCTTTTCCCATATATATATATATATATATATATATATATTTTACATATATTTTTTTGCTACTTATGTTCTTTTTCCTCTTCGGCTCTTTTTTTTTCGTTCCCCTGTCACTTATCTTTACTTATTCGTTTGTGAAATTAGTTTTTTTTTCTCTTGGCTGTTGTATATCTGAAGAAAATATATATAACATACCTACACTCTCACATAGAATAATGTTTTAGTTATCTTTATACAATAAGACCCGACGTTGCCTCAAGATTGAATGTATGTACTTTTTCACTATGCTCATAACACCATATTACTTTCCATATTTTTACTGACCCCCTTCTCCCGTTTCGTCACCTGATATAGTCAGAAGAAACTGAAATGTTAGAAAACTCTCTGAATTAGTGACTTATGCATATGGTTTAAATTTCATTTAAATGGATATACGTATTTGAAGTTCTAAAAAGTTTCTTTCTTCCCAAGTGTCACTTTGAGGTGGGGCATGTAGAAATTCTGGGCCACTTCCATTGTCTTTCCCTGAAAATTTTATACATATGATTTAAATTTCATAAAAATAGGACATATTTGAAGTTTTAAGGAGTTATGTCCCCATAGACCCCCTTATGAGTGCATTTAAAGATTTGGAAACACCTCCATTGTTTTCCTCAGTAAATTTTACATAACAATACACTTTTAGATTATACGTAGATTATCTAATGTTTCTTTTTATCGGGAACACAATCACACACAAACATTGAGTTTCATGTATATAGAAGATATCTATAATAAATGATTATATAATGTACTTAGCTTAAGACTTTACGGTAGTTTCACTGTATCACCAATCATCAGAAGTGTCTCCAACTGGGATCACTTCTGATAATGGGTGATACCATGAAACTGAAGTTATGTGTTATTATATATTATTGATAGAGATCTATGTGATAGAAGAGCGGACCCTGTATTTAGCCAAGATTTTCAGTTCTTTTTAAATTTAGAAACGAATCAAAACAGACCTTGCACAGAGAAAAGAGCTCAGTATCCTTTTAGATAAAACTTTATAAGAATAATAAATGTGACTTAAATTAACACTTTATTGCAGTTCTATGAATCATCAAATAATGTATGAAAAGCGTGAAGATAAGTTACATTCCATGAAAAATGCCAGTATACTGAAATCATATGCCCTTAATAGGGTTAAGATGAAAATTCATATACACTAAATGTACAAAAGCAAGGAAATTCCCAAATTTTTACACTTTTATTGTCATTAAGGGTATGACTACATATCAACCAAACCATTTCATTATCACATCACTACAATATAAATCTCTATGCATGAGTGGATGAAGTGTGTGAGGTGCGCTGAAGAAAAATTCCTATCAGTTAAATAGTTAAATACATAGCCCTGTTGTGCTCGCATATCCTTAATGACAATAAAAGTGTAAAAATTTGGGAATTTCCTTGCTTTTGTACATTTAGTGTATATGAATTTTCATCTTAACCCTATTAAGGGCATATGATTTCAGTATACTGGCATTTCTCATGGAATGTCACTACTTTTGTAAAGGCTATGCCTCAATACAATGGTCATTTTTATGTTTTTTTTGGAATTTTCTGGAAAACTAATGTATATGGTAAACTGAAATTAAAATGCCATCAACTAGACCCTAGAACCTCTTTCTCTGCCAAAAATCAGCTGAATCCATCAAATAGTTGATGAGATACAGGGTGGCACATACGTACGTACACACGGATAACACAAAATCATGCCTGACCTTTCTGGATCTCTGGGTTGCCTTGACTAATGATGCTGAAATTCTACACACTTATAGAAACTATCAAAAAAAAATTTTGTGCAAAGTTTTAACTAATTTTGTTTATTGGTTTTTGAGTTATGATTGATCAAAGAAATGAGATTTCTAGCATAGGCCGTTTTTTAAGTCTATTAAAGGATAGAGCGCTCTCGCGCCTCCCTTGATTTATTATTGCTTTTATATATATATATATATATATATATATATATAAATAGAGATTTTGTCTGTCACAATTTTTTATGACATTATAAATACATTGCAGAATTTCTCATTTCGAAATATCAGAGATCTTAACTACTTTTAGAAATAGAGAATATTGCATTAATAGTAAATAATAAATTTCCAACAAATAAAGCAGATGCCATGACCGGAAATCGAAACCTTGAGATCTTCAGTCTGAGTTTCTACCAACTGACCTATTTGGACTTTCTCATAAATAAAGCTGTAAGCATTACCATAACAAAATAATTATAGCTTTGGCGTGACATTATAGATTTATGATTTACGTCATGTTTTAAAACATGAATTCATACATAAGCAATCTAAATGAATAAATGTGAAAGTTTTTTTTCATTTATCACTCCTATATTACCATCAAAACAGGTTAGTGTTATTTAAATCAATAATACAACATAATATTAAATATGATAGATATATATATATATATATAGTATTGACGAAAGACCCTTACACAGAAATTAGGAATCCTAATTTGCATATCTATTTTATACCAGTTATTTTTTGACTGTTTTTTCACCCCAAATGACGAAACACTCATGAAACAAACTTCGAGAATGTTCGTTTACGCCATCTTGAAAATGGAACTTTAATGCGATTAGATTTGGATGAATTATTAAAATGCAATAAAAATGCTTTAAAACACACAAAAAATAGGCAGGTAGGTAGAAAAGTAACTTTATTGCCTTTGGTAACAATTATTTGTTTTTATCACCCTTTTTTATTTTTACTGTTGGTTATTCTTGACAATCGCCCCGATTTTTCGTTTATTCTTTCATTATGAGGAATTCATTTTTATGCTAATACAAAATGAAATCTCAATTGGAATATATCAAATAACACCATGAAAATCATTTTTTTGTTTTTCTTCAAATTACCAAAATGTGAAAAGAAAATTGTTTCTTTGTTTTTCTGTAGATAAGGCTACAGCTAGATTAATAGCAATAAATAAATGAATCGGTAAACATTATTAATAGCGTTGGAAATTATTTTAATAGTCTAAAGCAATTTATTTTGCTTTAACTATGTATTGACGTTAAAAACAATTTAATATTTAAAATGATCTTTTGCTTGCGCACGCTAAAATTTGGCCATAGGGCTCATTAATCATAGTTCTATAAATTCCTTTGAATTCACACAAATGTTGGGGTAGTAGCTCAATGGTGTATACACTACTAGAGCTCAAAATGTAATAATTTATTAAATATTTCTAATTTGTTTTAATTTTTTTTTGTTTAATCCTGAATTTTCTATTGCTTTTAAAACTAATATAAAATTTATAGATCATAGTAAAGAATTTAGCATAAGCAAAATTGGTATGAGTTGATAAATAGGATAAAATGGCACAAGTGAAAAATATAAATGAAAATCACACAATAAGTTTATCAAAATCTTGGATACAATACAGAGGGAAAACATAAATTTTGACAAATTAAAAAGAAAATTATATTTACATTTTAAAGTAGATGTGGAATCTTGAATCTAGTAGCATGGTCAATCAGATGCAGTACTTTGTTGCCATTGATTTCTTTAATATCCGTGGTAATAGTTTCATTAAAATATGATATTAATGTGAATCCAACAATAGGTCTAGCCTCAGTCTTTTTATAGTGAATACATACTTCACATGAATTTGGAAGTGCTTGCAAAATTTTTATAAATTCAAGATCTCTTATTCCTACATTTCTAACTAAATCACGTAACTTTTTACTACTAAGATGATTAAACTGTCTATGTAATTTTGTTACAATTTTAATTTTTTCTGACTTGTTCTTAGAAGAGATTTTTTTTAATGAAAAGTATGTGTAGAAGTTTGGTGATAATGACCAGATAATGACCATCTCAATTAAATTTTCTTTTTAAACATCATAACACTATCAATGTTCAAAGTTGAGACAAGTTCTGGCCATGTTCATGGCATCTTTTTTCAAAAGAAGTGGAATGTCAGAATCCACAACATCAGTGACGATACTGACTTCGATACCTGTGATGGCACATGGTAGCATAACGTTGTAGAGAGAGTTCAGCTTATTTCCACCTCACTCGACAGCTATTCTATTTATCTTTTTGATCATGGATAGAAAGTTAGCATTTTGGGTGAAAAGAGTCTTGACTCTTTTCAGGTCAATTTACTTCTAGGTGTTGGTTGCGATCTGGCTCAACATTGTAAATTATAAACAAGCCCCCATCCCCAACATACATACACTCCACGACAAAGAAAACAAGTCAATGAGTAGACCCTCACATTCATTTCATTACAAAATTAAACCATACCATAATGCATTTCGGTTAATTAGTACATCAGTCAGTCATTTCATTCTTTTTTTATATTGTAAATTTAAACCAAAGCATCCCTATCCTCTGGCTATACAGAAATTTGATTACCTTCTCACTCAAAAGCCTTTCGGGTGAACAGTCTTTCCAGTCCATTTACTTCCGAGAGATTGCAATTCTTGGTTTCCTCAATTTTCCCAGGCAACGCCGGGACACAGATGACCCCTCTAGGATATATATATAATAGGGAAAAGTAAATTGAATCTAAATATTGATAGACACACCAACTAAAAAGAATGATCACAAAACTTCCCGATACTCTGAATTCACTCGGCAGGAAATGCAAAGTCTTTTCGACTGATGAATTCATGATTACTAAATTCTGTAAATACAATGCCGTCTTTCTTTTCCAAACACTTTCTTACCATTCCTATGATGTGGAATCTGCAACTCAATTTTACTCAAACCTTACGAAAGAGCACCTGCTTTTGACTTTTCGGAAGAAAAGAGACTGATTTGTTCACTTCATATTTGATAAAGTTCAAAAGGTAACGATAGCCATTCCTGCCTAGCCCAGAGGTGTTGGTATTTAATTCATGGCTACTGTGCTCATAAGGTCAACCATAAATAAATGATGAAAACAAGGAGGAAAAGCAATGCTTTCCCTGTTGTCGATATTGTTGCTTGCACGAAGAGCTAAAACTCTGGTAAATCATGAATATGTAAACGCATGTTATAAAAGGCAGGAATGCTGTACATCGATACATATGTAATCAAATTATGAAAGGTTACATCGGCTACTGTGATGCAGCTCAAATGTTAGAACCTTGCACCTGAGGGTCGTATTGTGTTTGGATTGCCACTTGGTGTCAGCTCTGAAAACATTAAAACCTATGGCATATGAGCATGAAAAACAAATATATGTATGAAAATTAGTCGTCCGAGATTATTGCAAACATATATTAATAATTCCTTTGAAAGGTTTGAAATTTTAATTTTCATCTAACTCAAAGACTAAAAGAAACTTATTACTGAAAAACACAATTTTTTTAAATGCTCACAAGATTATTTGTCTCTTTTAGTTTACAGTAAATCAACCCTTTATGGGGTTATTTAATGTCAAAATACAATACATGTTGTTTTATTCCCAAGTACTCAGCGTATATGCATCATGATGCATTTTCAGCAATGGTTCATGAATGCATGTAAGGAACTGGCAGACCTGTGATGAGAAAAACATTTACCTTCTTGAAAATGAGGGTCCCTGCTGAGAAAGTAAACAACTTGAGATTCCACGGAATTTATGCCCACATCAGATAATGGATCTCCCTGATCAGTCAGTTTTTATGTCCAGAGATTAACAGCCGATGATTCTCAAGTGGTCATGCTGTGTGATCCAAACAGGACTGACAACTAATGTCTATATATTTCAAGCTGGGAAAGGAATCTAACAGATGAGGGGCATTTAAGCTCAGGCTGATGGGCTGTCATTTAGTGCTCCGTTGGAAGGGATTCTGTCCTGATTGCAAGTCTGTCGTTTGGTAGTGAAACAAAGTATCACTTTAGATTCTCAAAATAAAACATTGTTACTCGTTTTAAACTCGAGTTGTGATTTTGTTTGGAAGAAAAATCTCTTTGTTACAGCGCTGACCAAGAATATATAATCAACATCACGGATAGTGTTGAAATCGCGTAACCCGAATTCACACAAAGACGACAATCGGATGATCACAGCCTGTGCAATGAACGTACTCATCACACACACTGAAGATCACATCTAGTGCAGTGAACGCAGTCATATGAAAAGCATCCTGATTATTGTTTCAGCCTCAGCTTAATTGCCATCCATGTTTAGCCACTATTATTATGGCTTCAATGTATCAGATTTAGTTTAGTTTCTTTTTTTATACGTAAGTAATCAATTATGTAATTATTTAATGCGAAAGCAAAATACTAATTGAAAATTATTCATTGTATATATGATTAATTCAACACATTCCGATTTTACTCTAGAGCCGAATAGAAATCGTGGGTTCATACCTTTCCCCAACAGTATTAGTGTATAAATGATCATGATATATCCAATTGGATTTGAACTTGAAATTTCCGATTTCATAAGCCACCATGGTATCCATTAAGCAAATCATGCACCTCTAAATTCTTATTAGAATTGCAAACACAATATGGGGAGTCTACAAAAAAAATATTGCTTATCTAACGTCTGAGGAACATCATGTCGTTATCTGTGTTATATACCTAACATATGAATTAAAGTCAGTCGGATTTGTGACCTTAAACCTAAATAGCCAAATCGATACTTGGTTCTGAATAGTTAATGATATTCAAGAAATGCACTCTGGTTAAATGGCATTGACAGACCAGTTCTAGTCAGCTCGCAGAAGTTAAGCGATGTTGAGGCTGATAAGTTCTTAAACGAGTGACCATTGGTGAAACAAACACTTCACCCATGTGTATAAAAGGGTATCAGTGTTGCTGAGAATTAGAACCGGTGGCAGACTAGCATCCTGTCACCGGGATGACTCAGGCCATCCGCTCTGTTATAAGATTCAGCATAAACACTGAATTTCCAGGCTGAAAAAAGGACTACTATAATATTAAGTATATTAACACGAGATGCATTTAGAAATTATAATTGGTTACAAAATGGCAATGAATACCAACTAAAGAGTCAATATGCTGTATAACAGATAAACAAAAAAGTAAACGTTAGAAATTACAGTATTTGAAAGGATCCTTATTTAAGAATATAATTTTTTCATTGCAAAATATAAGAACAGAAAAGAACAAAACTTTTAGTCATATCTGTTGTTCCCTTATACATTAATACAAATAGGAAAGGCATGATCTCATACGTCTCTCTAGCTATGAATGAAACTGTCAGCAATTCATGTGAGGGGTAATTCATTGCTACTGGTATCATTTTATACAATACTGCCTGTAACATGTGACTTGGTTAAAGAATGGAAATGTCAATGACCTTGAGGTCACATGGTAGGTGAGTGGTGAAATAATTTTGTATAATGCACAAATGACCTCATAAAATGTCAAGATTTAAAAATAGAGCATTAAATGCAAGTGTGAATTCGTCATTGTTCCAGTTGCTGAGCAGAGGTGGGGCAGTAGTGGTACTGGAATAAGGGTGAAAAAAATCAGGGGCGAGTTAAAAAAAATAAAAATAAAAAATAAAGAAAAAGGAATGGAAAGAGTGTTAAATTTAGAATTATGAAAATACAAACCAAAAATGAAAGCGATGCTTTTAACTTAATTATCCTTCTGCCAATATTAAAGGAGTCATTAATTCCTTTAATCTAATGATCCTTTTAATACGTAATAGCCTGCTCCACATTCAGTCCACTGTTAGACTAAAAATGGCATGAAGCATTTTTTGACAAAATGCATTTAAGTTGCCAGCTCTGCAATACATTCATCCAAAACGATGCTTATTAAAAGCATTTCAAAAATTTGTTTTTCAAACTTGACTATATTTTTAAGTAGTGTGAAAAATCTGGTATTCCCCATGAACAATAACTTGAAAGTTTACAGTAGTGTTTTTTTGTTTTTTTTTATCACATTTATTGATTTATTAAGCTTAACTTTTTATGGCATGGAGTTTTGTTGTTCCAAGTTTCTATCAAAAAAACTATTAACAATGTGTAAACTTCAAGCATTTGTTTTCTTATAACAAATAACTTTCTTTCATATATGATAGCAGTGGGTTAGAAATTCTGGTCATATAATAGTGCTCGATATGTTTTCATAGTTCTTTGCGTGTCTTTGAAGCAAGTGATCATATAACAGTTACCCACTTTTTTATGCAGTCCTTTGCATTAGTGTTGTACCCTGCAAGATCTTTCAAGCTGGGCTGGTTGAGCAGTAGGGGGCAGACAAGGCAGTGTTGTATCGTATGGTCCTCCTCTCCACATTCACAAATGGTTGGATCAGTTTTGTAGCCCCATCATCTACTCATAGTTTGATCGCCCCATTCCCATTCTCAAGCGGTTTAGTGTTTTACACTAGAGCCAGAGTGCCTCTGAACCAGGAGGGAGTTCCCATGTCAGTATGAGGGGGGGGGGGAGAGGGGAGTAGTTGGGATAAGGATCAAAGGTAGTTCTATGATCTAGCTCGAGCACTTTTGATCTTTATGATCGTCGTTAAGAGCTATGTTGTTGTTTATTTAAAGTTCCTAATTTATTGTTTTAGTCTATTGTTTTGGTAGGAGAAAAACAATTTATTCATTGTTTTTTTTTTATTTGGTTTAACTTTTGTATATTAATTGTTTAAGATGTTAGTACCTATGTCAAATATGATTTTGTTGATATTTTTAAATACACATCAACTAATAATTGCAACGCCAACTTCAATTTCATAGGATCTTAAGAAGAGAGCAGTCGTTCTTTACACCAGATACCATAGTGCTTGAAAGATGTCACCTGTCTTGTATTGAGAGTATGATCCTTAGATCTTATCTTCAGTAGTCTGGTCACCTAGTTTGCATGGGTGATCATCAGATCTCCAAGCAATTATTTCACCTGACAAACGTTGTCCATGCAAACTCAAATATAGGTTTTAAGACCCAGATAAATACTGCAATCCTCGTGGAAGATTGAGAGAAACTGGCTTCTGACAGACCTGCCATCATCAATCTGTCCGTGGAAGAATCTGAGTTGAACAGGATAAAGCACCAACACAGTCTGTCAACATCCAAAATAATGTCTGTGAAACTGAACGCGTGTGTGTGCGTTCACTGCACAGGCCATGATCGTCAGCTCATTATGTTCGTCAAAATTTGGTGCTCAATTCTGACCAGTGACAGTGTCAATCATATGGTCTCTGTCACTGCTGTAACACAAGAATTCTTTCTCCAAACAAAACCACAATTCCAGTTTAAAACAAGTAACAATGTTTTATTTTGAAAGGTTACAATCATACCTGTTTACTTCCACTGAAAAATAGGCCTGCAAAGCAAGACAAACATTTTCCAACAGAATACAAACAGTCCATTAGCTGAAGGCCCATCTGTCTTTGAGGCCCACAGAAACACAACTGACTCCCCTGCTCTGCTGGAATCTATATAGATACTCATGTCATTCAGAGTAGACCACACAGCCAGGCCACTTGAAAAGGCTATGCTGTTTGTCTATGGACATAAAAAAAAAACTTACTGCCTAGGGTGTCTCATATCTGAAGTGATATAATTTTTTCTAGGACCCAAGTGGTTCACAATCACAGCGTGGAACCTTGTATCCAAGAAGACATTACTATTTAAGACATCAGCCCATTTCTTGCGTGGTTCTTTCTCTTAGCTAAATAATATCCATTGTCTGCAGCATGCACTTATGCATCCCACCAAACATGCAAGATTGCACATGTTAACATTTTTAAAACATTGATTTTGACAAGTTAAAGTGTTTGACACGATTACACACCCCACATTATTATCATAAAATTAAAGTCTATTTTGATCCCTATCCTCATGGTTGTTCTACAATTTCTTATTTTATGAGACTTTATGATTGGGGGACAGAAAATATATTTTTTTAATTTTTACTCTTCATGTCTTTCAAGTTGCCTTAGGCCAACTTCACATAACCTTATACACTCCCTGCATCATAAGCATGAAGATAAAAGAGTTATCTCCCATTAAAATTGTTAAAAACATAGCTAGTACAAGATAAACAGCTCCAGATAAATAGATATAATTGCCCTTAGATAAATGATTGAATAAAGAGATATACAGGTAATATATGGGTTCAGTCAGTCAACCAACTGGCAAACATTTTGAACAAGTGAGATGAGATGTATCAACAGATACACTAATGAATTAAACTGAAGTAAAGAAAAAAACCGGAGAAATTGTTTATGAAACTTCAGTTAAAATTCTTTTATTTTTCTTTGGTTATGAAGAATGATTTAATTTTTGGGGGAATTATTTGGCTTGAGAGGCTAAAGATGGGGAAATTATTAACATAACTGCATTATCTACCCTCGAGTAATTGTATGTTTGGAGAAGTGGCATGGTATCAACTGCATAGTAGTGGTATTTACCAATCAGAATTTATCTTGATGTAAACAGGGAGAAGATGGTTGTATAAGCCAAGTGTTTTAAGCCTGGACTTGTAAACATCTAAATGAACCAAGTATAAAAACAATCAACAATAAGTATGCCAAGTTTAGTTCAAATCTATTTAATACTTTAAAAGGTTCATAGCAAACAAACAGAGGCAAACACTTTATTTTACATATTGGATTATCATAATGGAACACCACAGCTTTGCGATTTTTTAAAGTAGTATTTAAACATTCTAATTGCTTACAATAAGTGTCAGCTATAAACTCATAGTGAATCATGTCAATGCAATCCCACCGAAAAGTAAGCAGAACTTTGAGATTTTGGTTTAGCCTGTTCATAAAATATCCATTCTTCATCATCTGTTGCTAACTTTTCTAAAAAGAAAAAGAAAAAAAAGCGAGATGAATTCATAGACGTGCACAGAAGTGCAGATCTCCACTTCTCCACTTGTGCTTTAAGGCTGCTTTCTTTGAAATCATGGAGAATCCACTTTCCAAGCTCAGACTCTTTTCCAAGATGTCGTCGTATGTTGAAACTGTTGAATGACTTGAACTCTGCTTATGTGATAATTCTTAAACTGTAACAGTTTCAACAAAATCGGGTCAGCACACGGTGATCTTTTAAGCCGAACAAATCTTTCCTGAAATTCATTAACCATTTTCTGCAATTTCTTTCATGTCCAGAATTATCGCCCATGAACAACAAGAATATTTCAGGTTACTGATGTTCTATTATTGTTTTTTATAAACTCATAAAAAACAAATGCTTTCATCTTGAGATAGTTGAAACCACGCGGTTTTATACTCAGATTAAAGAAGTTGGACTTCAAATTTTAAAAAAATCAACTTTAGATTAAAAAATATCAATTACAAATTAAAAATTTAAACTTTAACAAGAGTATTCTTAAGGTGCATCTATTCGGTTTGTGAATAAAGCAATGAAAATGCTATTTTAAACTTAAGCGTGACAGACCAAGAGAAATTATATTTCAAACCTAAGTGTGACAGACCAATTGAAAGAGAGCCTCGTAAAGAAATGCTTGAATGCATCTAAAATAAGATATGTCCATTCATTCTACGTGTGTAAATGTTGAACTGCTGGATGACATGCTCATTCTTAAGGGCACTATTTTGTTAATGTTTTGATAAAATGGCACAATTCTGGTGGCACATTTCTTAATCTGAATTCACCTTACATAAATTTTTCAAACCATCTTCTGTGATTTATCTAACATGTACAGTTATCTTGTTGGATTTTTAAAGTCAAGCCCAAATAGCAATCGATCTGCTATATTGATACTTCATTCAAACTAGTTTAATTTTTTCTCCATTATATTATTGGCAAGAATATATTTTATTTCACTTTAGTTTTTTTCTGAAAATACTTATTTAAGCTAAGAAAACTTATTAAACATTAAAGGGATGTAATCACGTAATGAGTTATTTCCTTCGACTTCTGCAAAAATAAATATCTAAAAACATAAAATTTTAAACATTGATGGGAAGTTTCCACAAGAATTAAACATATTTTTTAATTGATTAACATTAATTAGTAAAACAAACTTTTTAAAAATTTCAGTTTCACAAAATAATTTGATTACAGAATTAAATTCACCAAAATTAATTTCTGTTTCTTCATAAACAAGTCAGTAAATTTTTTTTCACACTCGGGCAATGCTGGGTATGTATAGCTAGTTTTAATTAAACAAATTTTATTGAATATTTTTGTTTAATTCTACTAAAATATATCGGACATTAATTATGGTATGGCAGTAAAAGTCACTTTCCAAATTCCCATTTCTATAATTCACCTCTGTGACAGGACACTAGTCTGTCGCACAGTGGGCTTAGAAGGGGGTGTTCAAGCGAACATTAACCTATGAGTGGCCATAATGTTAGCTGTTTAGCTGTTATACCTGTTGGTCATCACGTTAGGCATCAGGGAGGGTAGTGAGATGTTAAACAAACTGATATTCAGCAGAATTATACCATAACGGAGGGGTTAAATTCTGGGCAAATTTCAAATTATCATAACTCACAAAGTAAACAAGTTGACCAAACAAACAAGACCTTTTTTAGTATTACAGGAAGAGAACTCTTTAAATATCCACTTTAAAATGAAAATATATCACTTAAACATCAATGAAACAACAAACAGTGATTCACATTTTACATCATCCGTCAGAAAGCACAACAAAGATTTGTACTCGGTGTTACACCCAAGTATCGCAGCTTTAAGCTGCTCACAGCTACGAATACTGTGCCCTATCCCTTTACAATGTCTGCAATTCAATCGCTCTTTGGCCTTCATGACACTGGGGTCACTCTTGTCCCATAATCGATTGATACAATCTGATAAATTATCAAACTGATTGGTCTTCCTGGCTTTGTTGATTCGGTATTGTCGAAGAAACTTGTTGTTGGCTTCAATACCTGACTTGGTGAAATTGAGTAAACCAATACAGCCGTTTTCAGCAATCAACTCTGCACTGTGCCCCAGAACAACATGTGCACTAGGTGTGATGTGGATCCATGGAATTGAAGCAACGTGGAGGTATGTTGTTCTGCAGAATTCTCTGAACTCATCAATCTTAACCTTTCGATCTGAGTTGATGATAGTCAGAATCATTGCCACATTCAGCACCAGTTGTTCGATCTTAGCTCTCAATTCAGAGCTATTAATTCCTTGGGTGAGCAGTTTTCGATTGTTGGTGTTCAACATAACCTTAGCAATATTCCCAGTTGTGGAGGTTCTAACATGACCAGTTGGATCAGCTTTCTCCAAGTTGATAGATGTTTCTTCCTTGACTCTGCTTGTATATCCTCTTTGGCTTGTTTTAGGACTTCTAATGCTCGAGCCACCCTATTTGACACATTCAACTTTGCCTCCGATCACGACAAATGACCAGCAGTGGCATGATAGCACATTTTAAAGATCCATCCAAAACACCGGAGAAGATTGTGGAGAGGGGTCATGTTGTTGATGTCTTCTGTTGTGATAGGTTCCTGAGTGACTCCTTTACGAAAATCATCTTTTGGTTTTCTTCCAGGTGCATGTCCTTCTCACAGATCTCGAGGGTATCTTCTAGGGGCCGATCGACCTTGAACCCTGACGATATGAAATCAACATCATGACACTGTTCTTTACTCTTTGTGCAGAGACAACAAAACGCGCCACCCAGACCAGATATGGTTGTGTGCATTTTGCCATCTATCATGGACATTTTGGCATGAACTTCAACATTGATAGATTTGTTGAAATGGTCCACCGAGAACTTAACACCTTGTCGTTCCTTCTGAAGATCTGCTACAACTTCAAGTCCTCATGGGTTTCTCTTCCCATCAACAACATCACTGGACGATTAGATGAACAGGAGGCATGTGAGGGGTTTTCCCAGAGCACTTCACCATTCACAGTCTTTAGGTTCTCGATACGGAACATGAACATGATAATGTTATTTGTGTCGATGGAACTCTTCTGGGTTAAAATGGAATGTCCACCACTGCCATCTAAGCCATCGTGAAGCGTCATCTGGATCTCGTTGAGGTTGTGGAATGCGGGCAACCGAAGTGATGCAAACAATTGGGCAGACGTAAGTTGCAAGCACTGGAGGTAATGGTACTTCACACCACTGTACGGAGTTGCAAGTTTTTGTACTGTTGGCCTCCGCTCCTTAAATTTCAACAGTTTGTCATACGATGGAAGAACATCAGCTTTAGCATCTTTCAGGAGTAAACGAAAGTCTGTGTAAATCCGTTTGGTCATTTTGCCACTCTCGTAGATGGCAGATGCAACCTCCAGTGAAACGTGTCGGTCTGGAAGGGACTCATTGCGTAGGATAGAGTATCCCACTTTAGCAACCTTTTTGTTTTGAAAGTATTTGTTCTTCAGACCGAAGGCAAACATTTTGGTGGGGGAAGTGTTCTGTGCTTGAGCAGCAGCTTTGGTCGAATCTATATAGTCGCTCAATCGTCGGTGTTGTTGACGGTCACTGACTTCCTCCAGAGGACGCTTTGCCTTCGGTACATAGGTGTGACGTTGGAGCACTACCTTCTCATCAAATGAACTGGATAGACTGACCACTGAACGATTCTTGTTTTGTTGCTGCTGAAAGTCTTTGAACACAACTTGGATGTCAGATAGAAGTTTATCACTAGGTGGGACCTCTAGCTTGGATGAGACCTGTTTCATAACTTCATCGAATCGAGATCTCTTGCAGTTCTTGAAAATCTCAATGAGAGCAATGTTTGTCATGTTATTCATTATAGTTGTGTATAGAAAAGAAAAGAAAATTATGACATAATGTGAGATGTTGAAAAATTGAAAATGAGAAAATGGAAATATTCAATTTTTCCATTTTTATTTTTATTTTCAATGTAGGGAAAAACAGGGAAACAACACCAGAGTGGGCATGAATTTATGGTTGAAAAGGATAGTGTAAATTATTTTCAACTTGAGGGAACATTCTCTATCAATTATAATAGATAAATTTTGAAATAATCAAGAATTTTTTTCTGGTTTACGGCCAATATTTGACTGAAAATAGCTTTAAAAAGGGTAAAACAGTGCCGTTTCATGGTTTTCTGATGCCATATTTGGATTCTGCACCCTAAAAAGCATAGGAAAAGTGGTCTGGATTATGAAATTTGAGTAAGAATGACAAGAATTATGTGGATTTATCGTTTCAACGGTCATTGTGGGTTGTCCAAAATTAAGAAAACATTTTTTTCAGTATGTTAGAATTAAAATGGTTCCAGAGAGTGATTTTTTTTCATCTATGTCTAGATTCTTATTTGTGAAGCATGAAAAATTTCATCTCAGGGATTTTTTGCAATCTTTCATTAAAATATGCCGGCCGGGGGCAAATTTTGTCGTTTTTTTATGGAAAAAAAAATGCTCATTTTTATGGTAAATTTTGTGGGAAAATCCAAAAAACAGTTAAAAAACTTGTTCATATATTCCATTTTTTATAATGAAGTAAATTAAGGTTATCTGGCATTATCTAAGGGGCTTATAGGACATATTTAGAGGTTTCTGGAAGAAATCTTCAGCAATTCTTCAGGTGTACCCAAATTTACTCCTTGGTAAAATCACTGTAGTCGCGATTTCTCAAAAATTCAAAATTCGAACTTCTAACGGGCATATCTTGAGAAATAATTGGAGTTAGAAGACAAATGAGACCATTTTTTGCAACCTCAAACTCTGAGCTATTCAAATATATAGGTTTCATAATGATTTGAGGAAGTTGCTAAAATCCATATGTCCGCTTGCCAGCCCACTGTGTGTTGCTGGTTATACTCCCCGCAAAACTTGTACCCATTTATACACCCGGGTTGAGCATTTGCTTACTGCACCTTTTATCATCAAATAGTCACCCATCTTAATACTAACCAAGCTGAATGTCACTTAACTTTGGTGATCTGACAGAAACTGAGTGTCAACATGAGAAAGCTGTAAACTCTGATGACATTATTTATGGTAATTCTTGAAACAGCACAAAGGTTCTGACCCCTAGATCTCTGTTGGCTTCTTGAATCATGATCTTCCTAGGCGAAGTATAATCTGGCAGAGCCCATTTCACTTCAGATTTTCCATATTCTAAACTAGTTAACCCACCAGAACTTGAGAATCTATTATTTCACTTGTGGAGGAGAGATTAGGTTCATAATTTTCTCCAAAGTAATAGTTTTCTTCAATAGATATAACAGCCTAGATGGAACTTGAGCATGACAATTTCACGGTCCGTATAAGTAACCATTGTGCCAATTGCACATTATAAACAGGAATTGTTATTTCTAAATATTTTAAGACAAGATGAGAAATATTTAAATAAAAATAGGAAGTAGATTTAATGGAAGAGCCAGTAGGTAGACTTGATGGAAGAGCCAGTCAAATGAAGGCACTAGATTCATGAGATTCACAAAACAAATCAAATTGAATGTTTTTATTCAATTATTGTTGGTTTGTGTTGTAATTTAACTAAAAGCAGTTATGCCATTTCTGTGAAGAAATTCAAATAAAATTCTATTGAAATTGTTAAATTAATTATCTGCCGATTTTGAAAAGAGGACAGTTTTTTTTTCTTTTTAGCTTTTTTTTCTGTAATTACCTGAATAAATGCTGGTTTGGATTCTCGGACAGTCTATACACTCACTGGGCTTTGGTGAAATCTATAGGAGAATGAGAGAAATAAAAACATTTTTTTAAGCAATATGACCGACTATAAAAGAAAGCAACTCTAGTTTTGTTCCAATGAAATCGCTCTTTTCTTTGTTCAAGCAAAAGATTTTTAACAATATGGCAATAACAAATATTCTGGTCATCATTATGTGTATTGTATTACACTATTCAACAATTCAAGAACTTTAATACAGTCCTCTATATTTACAACACTCTTTTCAAAAATCTCTTTTCTCTTGAAGGCAATATCAACCATTAAATGTCAGTAGGCTTTTCATATAGAAGAATTCAAAGTTAATGTACAAAACTGGAAACTCTTAGGTGTACAGTTTAATTCAAGGCAAAATGAAAAACAGTTTATTAGCAAAAAAACACAAACTAGAATCAACTTTATAATTTGTGGATTCAGTTTTGGCATAAATCCAATAAGTAATCAGTTACTTACACCAAATTTAATATAAAATTATGATGGACAGATTTTAAAAGTTGAACCTAAATATTATTTAAGCTGACAAATAAAACTATGATTCTGACTAGCCAATTTTCATTTGTTATTGTTGTACCATGTTATTGATGATAAACATAAAAAAATACTTAATAATCCGGTTTGGCAGTTTGCTAATATGGAGACATTAAAATGAATAAATAAAATAAAAACTTCAGCTAAGGGGAATACCTCTTCGTCTTTTAGTAAGAGTTAGCATTCCTTATTTGCCTATTTTTAGTTTAAATACTGAACCTAACAAAAAAGTTGAAAGAGCAGGTATGGTTACAATAACAACAATGACAATGTGTGCTTGTGTTTCTATGGTTCTTTCTGTCAGTTTGTCCCTTTGATCACTATTGAATATCATGTAATAGGTGACAACGAAAGGCAAACACAGAATGAAAACCTTGAAGGAAATGTTCTTAGATGTACAAGTAATTTTAGTTAGGCTAGGATTTTCTTTTCTAACAAAAATGAATCCCACAATGCAATTTGGCATGTGTCTATATATGACGAATAGGTACAACGAGGTAACATGTCTCCATAGAATATAAAATAGAAGTGTTGGGATTCAGTATAAATTTTGAAAAAAAATGTTTAAATGGGTATTCGTTCACAAAATTCGTTTTAGATTCAAAGACAATATGTTGCTGAAGGAACAACATTGACACAGAGGATTTGGTAAAATATAATACTCATTTACAGAGATAAATACATAAATCTACAAAAACAAACGTAAAGAAAGTATTGATATGGAAATAGTTTTTAATGTAGCAATGTCTGGCAGGAAATATACGTTTGTAATCGAAATAGAAGCCAAGTAGTACTTATCTCTGTGCTGACGCATAGGTGAGTTGGGAAAATATTTCTGCAGTCGAGAAGTGACTGTACCTGAATGTCCGCATGTGACTGCTGAGGGAAGACATACTACTTAGGGGAACAATATCCCTCTTTATAGATAGTGCAGATCTGGTGTGGTCGCTGAGAGTAGTTTTACTTTGGGGAATAATATCCCTTTCTAGATGAAATCAGTGTTGACAGTTGACAAAAATACTTGATAAATTTAAAAATACAATGTAAATTACATATAATTTAATCTCTTAATATGAACTATCAGTGAGATTGATGTCTAAACTTGTAGAATTGAAAAGATTACTTTGGATGAATGGATCAGGCTTCAAAAGGAGTTATCTTCCCCTTGTAACTGTGTTGTTTCCCATGCTGATAACTGGTCTGTTGTCTGCACATGTTATGTACAAGATCGGTCATGTAAGTGCATTGCTAGTCGTCCTCTGTTCAGTTTTGACTGAATCTGGGTATTCAAAGGAGATTCACAGAGATTAAATTAACTGCTAAAAATCTAGAAAATTCAATATTGAGAAACTTAAGAATTTGCTCCCTCAAGATGAACATAAACTAAAGCAAGTTTGGATCTTTGAACAGATTGGATTTTAGCGAGTCAAGAGTGACAAAAGGTGTAAAATACTTTGCAAATTAGGATCGCTCAAGAAATCCCAGAGCCAAACTTCCATCAGTAACAAAAATATTTTAAAGATTCAAAATTAGGTTATGAGATACATGAAAACTGACTAGTTAAAA
The DNA here is from genome assembly GCA_963556195.1 of Sepiola atlantica. Classification (NCBI taxonomy): domain Eukaryota; kingdom Metazoa; phylum Mollusca; class Cephalopoda; order Sepiida; family Sepiolidae; genus Sepiola; species Sepiola atlantica. The sequence continues at coordinate 138,032,737 of OY744524.1, forward strand.
AAACAGGGAAGTCAACTGAACAGGTGGCTCTCTACTGTCAAAGCAGATTTTGAACTCATTAAACATCTACAACCTTCACCCGTAGAGTCGCAAATGGATCACAATGCCAAACAACGTGTAGCAATATTTAGATGCAGGTGAGTAAAATAATGTTAGAAACGAAATTTTCCATAAATCTAGAGTAAAAGCATAAAGTTAGAGAGTGTAAAATTCTATTAGAAGTTAAGTTTGAGGTTAGGAGTACATGGCAGGATATGACGTCATGGATAGGAAGTCTGAAATGAGATGTGGTGAGGAAGAGTGAAAGATCTGCCTCTTTGGCTCCCGAGTTTGACTGTGTTGGTAGACTTTTTTTGAAGCTCTGTCTTTGTTTACCCCATCAAAAGTGCGGACAAGGGGAAGCTCACATAATGTAAAAAAGAATAAAACATCTAAAAGTATGACACCATTAAGAATTCTCCCACTCTCCTACAAACGAAACTCAAATTAATCATGCCTCTGCAGTGATACAAAGAGGTTTCTGCCAAGTTGATGGGAGCCGGTTCAGCTCAAACCAGGTGATATCAGCGATAAGGATAAAGAAGGTCTTCATAAACAAAGGCAGGTGAAAATAAAGATGGAGGTCTTTATTTTGAATTAATGGCTTAGAAAGAAATAAAAAGATTTAATGATTTGACACATTTCCAATAATTGATGTGAAGAATCAAAGTGAATGTGTATATTTGTTTCATTAGAATGTGACTTATCAATTATCAGTTGCACTGATGGTCATTTCATTCTATCTTCTCATCGATGCATGTTGATTTCTAATTATGTCTGCATATGTTCATTTTAACTGTGCATTGAAGTGGAATCATGTTAAAATATAATACAAGGTAGCTTATTCGAGAATTAGTTTGGTCAAAATGTAATTTAATAAACAATAATAATCTCTAAACAAATAAATCTGTCCCAAAAATAAAATTTGGGGGAAACTCAAGTCATTTTTCTTCCATAGTTTTTTTAACGTGAAATTTCAAACTTTTTATTTTACACTAAATATATATATATATATACATACATACATACATACATATACATACATATTGAATGATTGTAATGAGATTGCCCTGGTACGAAAAGTGCACTGAACAGAATCTAGGTTTAGTTTGGAATTTAGTGAAGAATGCTTTGTTGGAATTCAAATTTGTTGTGACAATATTGTGAGTTGTTTGGAGTTGAAAAGTAAACAAAAGTCATTTGTGGGTTAGCTAAGAATGTATGAAAACAAACAATTTTAATAAATTCAAGTGACGGAATGAAAACTGTCAGAGCTGATTTTCTCAGTAGGCAGGATGTCTTCAGCGCTTAGTCTCACTGAGGGGTTGATCTTAGGGGCTCCAAAATACATAAGATGGAAGAGTGTGAGGACAGGATGGTGTCAACATTGTAACATAAAATGAAGTAAACGATTAAAATTCCTTTTTGTTTTGTTTTTTTAGTCTTCATTTGTAAACGAGCCTTACAGACATTTGCATGTATCCCCAACACGTTACATGATATGTGTTATGTAGGGAAAGTAAAAGTTGTTAACTCATCCCACATTGCATATTTTATGCCACACGTCATTTAAGATTTTAAAAACTATGAAGTGCTCAAATCTCATGTTCACCACATAGAGTAGTAATCTGAATAATCCAAATAGTATTTATTCTGTTGTTTTCAAGTAAATAAAATTGATTTATCTTAGTTTTGAAGGGGTTACGCTCCCTCCCTTATAGTTTTAAATAGGGGCTAAGCTCTCCTTGTTTTAGATTAAATATTTAAAAATGTATTCTGTTGTTTTCAAGCAAATAAAATCGATTTTTTAAAGTTTTTTTTTGGTGGGGCTAGGTCCCCTCCCCTATAGTCGTAAATAGAAGCTAAGTCCCCGCCCCATATTTTAAAATGGGTATTTATTTTGTTGTTTTTGAACAAATAACATCGATTTGTCTAAGTTATAGGGGGCTAGGTTCCCTCCATATAGTTTTAAATAGGGTATAAGACCACACACCCAATATTGAACCCAAAACATTAAAGTTTCTTTTGGTTGTTGTGTTAAATATTAGATGTAAGCATGTTTGGTTCTTTCATTTTTTTTGTGGAGGGTATCATGTTGCCACTCGAAGTTAGGTTTAGTTAAGAGACGTTTTATGGGGACACCCGAACTTACGGTTAATGGTAGGGTTAAGGGAGGGTCGCTTTTGAAGAGAGGGGGGGGGGGGTACTACCCGAATTTAGAGTTAAGGGAGAGTTTTTTTTTTTTAATCCTTCCCTAAAAAATATGCAAATATTTTTCTCCCTTCAATAAAAAAAAAAAAAAAATTCTGGTTATATGCCCTTAAAACGCTATTTGGTTAGACACTGGCTTAGAAATGGGTGATCATTTTACATAAAATTCCCCCCCCCCCCCCCCCGGTTTTTCATGGTGTTCACACGTAATCACTTAAAGTAGAATCCATTCTGGGGGGAGGGGGGGGGTATACTTTTACATGTTGATATAATTTTCTTTTAAATTTAATAAACTTGATGTTTTCACTTTATGTATTGTATTCAAGATTTTGATAAACTCATTGTGAAATTTTTATCTATATTTCTTATTTGTGCCATTTTTTCCTTTTTATCCACTCATGTCATTTTTACCGTACCATTTTTTCTGGTGTTATTTTTACCTAAATTCGTTTAGTTTTACTAATAGTTTAAAATCAATACATATTTATCATTTTATTATTAGTACCAGCAATGGAAAATAAAAAAAATAAAAACTTAAAAGAATCGTTTTTTGAATTGGAAATTAGGCTCTATTTTTTTCCGATTCTGATACCCCAAAAAAAGTTCAGATTTTTTTTAATTCTGATTTATCATTCCAACACTAATAGAAATTAAAAATATTAAACATATTTAGAGATGAAAATTAGAGACTAAGCATGGAATTTTGGACCCAACTTTTTCTTGGAGACCTGAAGGTACAGTGATTGCATTCTATTTTCCAATCCTTTTCATATTATTTTTGTAAACTTGTTAAACCGTCCTGCTTCCCTTGCCTAGTATTGAACTCAGAATGTCAAAATAAGCTGCACACTTGAAACAATGTGCCAGTCGAAAATTAGTAAATAATAATTAAAATTCCTCATTTCCAAAATACAGACAGAAGAACCAATATTAGAAAAAGTTTTAAATGATAGTTGACTTTCTGTCTCCAGAAACAAAATGGTAATTCAAATTTAGACGGCAGAGCATTACCATTATCATCCAAAGTAAGAGTCTATCTGGCACGTGTACGCTGTGTGATGTATTGAAGTGAAACATAGCCAGTGACGGTTGAGGACATGCGTTGCATGGAGAGAAATATGAGAATGAAACGATGGATGTGTAATGTGAGTTTTAAAGACAGGCTTAGTTCTGACAGTATAGGGAGATGTGTGCAGAACAGGAGTCTTCGATGGTATAGCCATATTGAAAGAATAGATGGTAGCAGGTTGAGTTCACAAGAGAAGACCAAGGAAAACATGGAAGGAAGTGATAAAAATAAACCTAAGGGAAAGAGGGATAAATAGACTTGGCCGTTCAATGCATGCCAAAATGTAAAACGAGTGTTAAACTGAATATGATAATGACGGACAAATAGACTCTTATAGATCTGCGTGGAATAAAAACATTAAAAATATAAAACATGTTTAGCAATGAAAATTTCAAATTTAAGTGTGACAAGTTGATACATTACAAACTAAAGCATGAAAGACGGACAGACGAGAGCAAAGTGTAGTATGTGTTCTGATACAACACTTCACTTCATCTTTTCTGTCTTCTAGATTAAGGAAATTTTTATTTTTGTCTCAATCCAGAGTGAGCTAGTTTTTCTCCCATATTAAAAGCCGACCTTTTGTCTAACTTTGTTCTCGTGGGGACCAAGTAAATAGGGAAGGACAGACAGGCCAAGCCCCATATAGAAATGTGTAGATGCATCTTACAAAAGTCCGTGACTCGCGCCCCTCCCAAAACTTATTCGACCATTCACAATCAGAGCGAGTGTGCAGAAAGTGTGCGAATAAGTAGAGATGATGGCTAGCGTTTAGCAATGTGCAACCAGTCAGCGACCATCTTCACATAGCGGAACGTAGATAATTTGTTCAATTTATAGCCTATCACAGGCAATTAAGTTATAACAAATGGGGTCTTGATTGGCTGAGCAAGTCTTCGCTATTAAGTTTATTTTCTTGATTGCTCTACTTATAAATATAAGCAAGGGACTTGGGAATTATCTGATGGGTCATTCAGCACTGCCGTTCCACTTGTTAAACAGTAAGGAGCCAAATTGCACATTCTGCCTTCCTTGGCTGGTATCAAATACCATGCCTACACACTGGTGTTAGAAAAGCAAAAGTTTGTCTTTAAAAGACTTACAAATAAACAGTTCAGACTTCTTTATGAATAACTATCTCTCTCTCACACATTATATATATATATATATAGACACATGTACAGACAACACTGCCATGACAATGTTTCTTTAGTTATTAAAAACTAATATCTCCTCAGGCAAAAAATCTCTTTTCATTTAGTTATTCATATTGAATATATATATATATATATATATATATATATATATTTGATTTTATGAAGGCTTACCAAAGCATTCCTTTCAAGACACCAATGATCACCATTAAAGATATTTTTTCTTACAAATACTATTTATTCAAATTAAATGTTTTTTCCTACACGTGTTTCACTACCAAGCAGTTACTTGCTTGGCAGATCATCAGGGAAATTAAATGTCTGGAATACTGGTTTCAACTGCCGACAAAACACAATGTGGCGTTGTAATAGTTGAGGTCACTTAAGAAGAGAAGAGGAAAAAAATAAAAATAAAAATAAAAGTCAAACTTAAAAAGCAAGGAAGAACAACGATAAGAAAAGAAAGTCCTAGAAAAGTCTTAGAAAAGTAGCTTATCGTTGTTCTTCTTTTCTTATCGTTGTTCTTCCTTGCTTTTTAAGTTTGACTTTTATTTTTATTTTTATTTTTTTCCTCTTCTCTTCTTAAGTGACCTCAACTATTACAACGCCACATTGTGTTTTGTCGGCAGTTGAAACCAGTATTCCAGACATTTAATTTCCCTGATGATCTGCCAAGCAAGTAACTGCTTGATAGTGAAACACGTGTAGGAAAAAACATTTAATTTGAATAAATAGTATTTGTAAGAAAAAATATCTTTAATGGTGATCATTGGTGTCTTGAAAGGAATGCTTTGGT
>OY744524.1:138043005-138088005 GCA_963556195.1 Sepiola atlantica
ATGCTTATCTATTTTCTTATTGTTGGCAACTGTTTTATTACAGGGTAATCTGTCTTGATATAAATTCTACAGCAAGGACGCATTAACTCCCTTAATTGTTATATTAACACACTCTTTCTTGCTAACCTTTCATAAGCAATAAACACATGTGATCTTCGTAGTGTCTATGACGAACTCAGAAGAAAACTTAACATGGTGTCAGTAGAGATAAACAAGCTAAATAGGTCCAAATGAACATGGATCTCACACAAACGAATTAAAAAAAAAAATTTTTGTTTTAAATGAATGTTTTTTTCGTCAATTTAAGGATTTTACTTTAAATAAGCATAACCTAGTGTCTAGACTCGGCATTCTTGTTGGATTTTCTTCACACTTCGACATAGTAACTCCTCCATTCATTGTAGATTGTAACAGCCCCAACCTATGGAAATAATTTATGCAACAAGTAATGTTAAGCTTCAACGGGCCGCTCTGCAACATTAGTGATGACGTAAAGATAAGCTGCATACTAATTTGGGTAAAAATTGCAAGCCAAAAGGTAAGAAAGAAATTTGAAACATCTACGTTGCTTTCCGTTTCTACTTGAAAGATGAATAAACTAGTGACCTGACATGATCTTGGACCGTTTCCAGAAGAGTATAGTACTGCCACGTTGTAAGAATGGATGAGAGTTCTTGAGTTTGCGGATGTAGAACAGTTGAGGTAGCAGATTGAGTTCACAAGGGAAGGCCAAAAAAAAACATGGGAGGAAGTGATAAAAATGGACCTGAAGGAAAAAGGGATAAATAGATCTGGCCAGAGATAGATTACTTTGGAAGTCAATTTCTTAAAACCGTCCAACGCATGCCAGCATGTAAAACGGATATTAAACCTATGATGATGAATGCTGGTCTTAACTACATTACATTGCCAGGATACAGCAGAAATGACAAGTGTCAGAGATGCAGCAGAACAATGGTGACAAGTTCACTTACAACACTATTTTCACTTCGTATAAACAAAAATTTTGTACAGAAGTGAATTGCCACGAAATGTTGCAAAAAGCTTATGTCAAAATGTGAGTTGGCAACAGAACAAAACAAATAGAAGTGGATGCCAAAATTGACACGAGAGCCATGAGCAACCTTTTACTCAACAAAATATTTTTCAATCTTATGGAAATACCAAGAGAAAAGACTATTCTATGTCCATTTACACTTTTTTTTAATAGAAATTGCTTCAGACAAGGCATCAAGCCATTCTATGTAAGGAGCTAACAAGAATGAAAGATATTGACATTAGTCTTAAAAAGACCAAGCATTGAGAACAAAGATGTTACCAATTCCAAATAGTAATGTTTTCAAAGAGGTAATGTTTTTTTCTGGGAGTGGTGTTTTCTGAGAGTAATGTTTCTCTCTCCCAGTAGAATTCTCTTCTTAGAGTAATGTTTCCATTTCTACTGTGAAATTTCCTTCCACAAGCAATGTATTTTGAGAGCAATGTATTCTGGTAGTCTAAAACAGGAGGAAAGCAGTTCCCAGGAAGAGAGTTCCACAAGCCCACAGTTCATGGAAAGAAGCTACTGAAATAGGAAGCTGTATTACAATGAGGTATCAAAACAGCAAATTGATGGAGACCATTAGACCAACGAATCAAAGGAAGCAGGGAATAGATCAAACAATTCTGAAGAACACATGCTAAAATAGTACTAAAAGAAAAGACTGAGACTAGCAACATCACATCTGTGAGAGAAAGTGTGCAGAGAAGAAGAAAGGGTGGGAGCCAATCAAATTACAGATACGTTTCTGCACCTTACCAAGAACCCTTAATACCAGAATACATTGCTCTCAAAATATATTGCTTGTGGAAGGAAATTTCACAGTGGAAACATTACTCTAAGAAGGGAATTCTACTGGGAGAGAGAAGCATTACTCTCAGAAAACACCACTCCCAGAAAAAACATTACCTCTTTGAAAACATTACTATTTGGAATTGGTAACATCTTTGTTCTCAATGCTTTCTAGTATTCATTAGGGGAGAAACATAAAAAGGAGAAATAAGGTTTTGATTTTTTTGAAGAATCAGATCGAATAATACGGTATAGATACTAGGGCATGACATGAGCAGCCGATTAATTGGATCAAGCCTCTCCAACCTCCTGTCTAGCCAAAGTAAGGACCGAAGTAGAAGAATGGCCTAGCCACCAGGATCCTGTCCGATGGCATCATGAGTCACCACCCACAATCAACAGGTGGCCCCGTTTTCATGAGGTTACAGTTGGCAAATTTGTGGCCCCGGCGACAGGGCAGAGGGGCTTAAATAAAGTCATACAAAGACTCCACTTTGTAATATTTGAAGACATAGCCCTTTGTAGCCTGGGGAATAAGTAGTTTACAACTATCGATGTGAAATCTTAATATTGGTTGATAAAGCTCAAACAGTCAAATAAACTGAAAACCTTCATTACTCCATTTGAATATGCTTTCAATAGATTTCCGATGGGAGTGAAATGTGTCCAAGATAAATTCTAGATAGGAATGTTTGAAAGCTTTGACAATATCAAGAAGGTTCTCTCAAAATTAGGTGATAACATTGTGTATGGATTCGAGCAAGATCGTCGTACTGACTATGATAATGTGCTTAATGAACTGTTTGAAAGAGCAAGAGACAGAAAGTAAGTTCAATCCTGATAAACTAACAGTACGGATATCAGATACAGACAATATCAAAAGATGAAATAAAATCAACATGAATACTCTGAAAAGAAACAGTAAGTTTTCTGGGATTAGTGAACTACTTCAACACATTTTCTCCACACTTAGCAAAGCTTACTAAAACACTTTGGAATCTTATGTTTATAGACAATTTCACTTAGACTCCTTAGCAAGAATCCTTTGATAAAAGGGAATTAACAATGCCTGTGTCAAGGTACTTCAATCCAAATAGACCCATAAGACTACAGGTCAACTACAGAATAAAGCTACACTGCTACAGGAGCAAATGCCCCCAGTGTTAGTCAGGAAGACATGGACAATAATGGAAATCCGATACTTTAACATTGAGAGAAAATGTTAGCTGCCATATTTGGAGACACAAAGGTCACAAGTCACCGAAGTGAAGTCAATAGCTTTGAATGATGTGACACAAGCACCACTCAGAGTAGCCAGAATGTTACTAAAAGTGGAATAGTATGACTTCATGATAGAGTACAGCCTAGGTAAAACAGTTCCGATAACATGTGAAGGTATCACATAAACCAGAAACAGTGAAAAATAATCAATATACACATACTAAATCAACACTTACATGCATTTTTAACATGGTTGCCAACTATAAAAAGGAAACCACATAAGATTCATGACACCGTTTATAATGTCACTCAAATTCCTCCAAAACAGCTTACTCAAGTCAACTTTTAAATCTTCTCTCTAAATTTTACACAAATCTGACAGACAAATGTTCTCTATGAAATTTTTTTAAATGTATAACTTCATGTCAATAGAAACTTAAAACATGTGAGATAACCTAAGAAAAGCTTGTTTATTATCTAAGTCAGGCAACTATAATCGATTTTGGGAATTTTTAAAAATATTTAAAGATGTTTTTCTTTTCTTTTTTAATCTCAGCTCATGTTTCATTGGCTGCAGTCCATGTGCATATCTTTCCCTCACTACTCCTCCTCACCCCACCTCATCTTTCTGTCTTATTCTAACAAATCAATTCCACCAATCATAGAGCTTGTCTCAGGCTATTACAAAATGATGAATGGTGCTATTTACAAATAACAAGCTTGCAACATAAGCCGAGTGCTGTATTAACTGTTGACAGGAAATCAATTGAGTGTTTGGATGAATTATTTCGACTTATCCGTGTGATAATCTTGTTATGGGGGAGGGGAGCGTGAGGAGGTGTTCGGTGTTAGGAACCAGTGATGAAGGTTGATGGGGGCAGAATAACAATTATTGCTTCTGTTTCTTTCCTGCCGGATTCTCAAGGGAGTTACCATGATCAGGAAATTTACAACATTGTCACATGAAATCTTTCCACACGTACATGTATAGGTGCAGAGAGATTTCATGTATACATATGCATATAATTACATATACATGTATAAGTTATACATACATATTTATATATATATATATATATATATACTAGCTGTCCTTTACCGGCGTTGCTGGGGAGTCCTTTTACTTACATTTTTGTTTTTCTTCTCTTACCAAATTTTATTTTCGAATAGGATTTTGAAAATGAATTTTACTGATTACAATATCGTTTACATTATTATCATCATATTCGGTTTAACGTCCGTTTTACATGCTGGTATGACTTTGACAACTTTTAGAAACTGACTTCCAAAATCACCTATCTCTGATCAGATCTTTATTGATCTGTTTTTCTTAAGTCTATTCTTATTACTTCTTTCCATGTTTTATTTGGCCTTTCCCTGTGAACTGACCATGCTACCTCAACTGTTATACTAATAACCCAATAATTCTCATACATTCTTTTAATGTGATCATAAGATCGAAGTCTCTTCTTCTGCACACATTTCCCTATACTATCCAGATTTAATCTTCCTCTGAGGTCATCAGAACTAAGCCTGTCTAAGACTCACATTACACATCCATCGTATCCTTCTTATATCATTTATTTCCATGCAACGCACGTCATCAACCCTCACTGGCCAAGTTTAATTTCCATAAATCATTACACTGCATACATATGCCTGATAGGCTCTTCCCTTGGTCAACACTGGTAACACTGTTGGTTAGTAATGGCAAAAATTCTCTGAACTTGCTCCAACCACTCTTAACTCTCCCAATTACACTAGCATCTGCTCCACCCTGTGCTTGAATGGTATCACTAAAGTAACAAAACTTCATCTCCATTGTCTTACACTTCTTGCACACAAACTGGTTACCCACTCTCAACTACTAATTCTTGTCTACCAAATGCTTACAAGTACCACAAAAGATTGAATTCCACCCGATTCCCTTTCCACAGACTGAGTAGAGGAGTTTCCTCTTTATGGGAGGTTTCCAACACTACAATCACAGTTCATCACTTTGGTCTCAGTAACATTCCCTCTCAGACCTTTACTTTCCATAACATTCCTCCAAGTCTTCAACTTAAGTAGGACTTCCATTGTTTCACAAGCAAATACTAAATCATCAATATGCAGTATTTATTCCGGGCAACCCGTACGAAATTGAACCAAATTATTATAAAACTACAACTAATTTTGTTAAGTTAATGTTTTAATCTCTATTTATAAAATTATTGGGACGTAAATAGCTTCCAAAACTTTTAATCTTTTAATACATGAGGATTGCTAAAAATTGTAAAACCAGAAATAACTTTTTATCAAGGTCTGTACATGTAAACATTTGGGAGGGAGAGTGTTAGAACTGTGTGTTTTACAACAAAATAAATCGGTTTCATTCGAAATATTTAAAATTTTGAAGATCAAACTTAAATTTAATGTTTTAATCGCTGGCAGCCATGATGCGTTTTTTTTTTATATGTGCCTATCGATTAATCAATTTGATCTCTTGATCTATGTATATCAGTTATTTCATATCTACTTATTTCAATTTTTATATATCTGTCTATATGTCTATCTACTTGTCAGTCTATTATGTCTGTCTTCATATCAATCTAAATATCTGTCTACCTATATATCTCCAAGTCAGCTCTGCCCGGGAGTATGTGGCTTTGTTTATTTTGTTAATAAAAAATATCAACATTTTTTAATCTGATGAAGGTCTATGCAAAATTTCGTTCGGAGTCATTTTTGTACTGTTAAATTTATCAATAAGAAATGTAGTTTTTGAGTTAGTAAAGTTGTAAAGTTTACAAAAGGAAATATAAGCTCAAATTTTCAGAATTATCTAATTTTTATGATAGTTACAACAGGGGAAAGTTTGAAGAAAATATGAGCGGTATGGGTGACATTTTCAAATTTTTCTGGATGATTCGATATGGAATTAGCCTATAGTTGAAAAAATAGCTTGTCAAAATAAACTACATAAAGGAAAAGAAACTGATTACTCAGTTAAAACCAAATGATTATCATCCATCCTAAAGTATATAAAGGTAAATCACATGATCTGAAGAACACAAGACAAAAACCTACTAGTCACCATTCACTAGTTAACTCTCTCCTAACTTACACGTGTATATTCATTCTCTGTCATCTTAGTGGCTTTGTTTGGATTCCACATGTGAACCATATCTCGGTCAACCATCTTGGATTTCTTTCTTTTTTGTAACTAGGTAACCATGACCGGCATAGAATAGTTATATTATTAATTCCATTCCTCAACAATTACTGACTGGTTGATTGTGGTAAGTTCCTAGGGCTTTACACTTCTTTTTTTCAAGTAACTATGAAGAAGAGCGTCATACAATGGCTGCCTTAATTGACTGATTATCTCAAAATCCCCTAACGTATCACATAATATTGTTTGACCAATCACAGCCTTGTATCTCTCAGTCACACTTATTTATATAAAGTTAGGTATGTGTATATGTTTATATATTTCTATACATAGGATTCACTCCTAAACTAATCAACGGATCATTATGAATTTTGGAACACAGCTGCTAGGTGTAAGTGTGGATAATGTGGGCTATATTTAGGTTAATTTTATGTAAAAGGGGCAAAGAGGAGGTGAAAGCCGATCTCTTCAATCGTTGTGAAAGGTTAACAATAGATATTAGACATCAATTAATAAACATTCTTCAAATTTCAGTTTCTTTGGAGTACTTTAAATAGCTTTTACGTGATATAATATGAGAACCGCCCATTTGAAAATTTAAATATTTCAGATTTGCATTAAATTTAATCCATAGTCATTAAACACCAATTAAGCAAGATTCCCTGAATTTCAATTTCTTCTAAAGATCCCTTAAGCTTAAACCTTAAATTATAGAAATTTTCTAGAATAAAAATCATGTAATAGCTTTTGATGAAAATTGGAATAAAGATTCTAGACATAAGGTTTAGTAGCATTATATTTTAATTTTAATTTTCATAAGGGGACATAAAAGTGGTGCAAAACTGTTCTGTTTATAGAATTAATTTTACCCATCCTTGGATGGGTATTTTTCTAGTATATATTTAAAGTTGTAATTCTGCCTACAACATGTGACTACTGTCAGTGATCGGCTGGTGAAACAATTTAACTGTTTTTATCCAAGCATTTCCGAGTTTATGCGAACTTGTGTTAAAAAAGCTACGGTCACTCTTCCACTGATAACACAACACAGTGACGTTTCATCTGACGCAGTCAGCTATCAGCTCCAGAGGCAGTAGGCAATTCATTTTGCATACCAGCTTCATTACAACTAACCAACATTTTAACTAATAATGATGAATTTTAAAAAAAAATGTTAGAATCTGTATTTTCATCTTCCTTGGTGAAGGGGTTATTGATTGCTCACCCAGTTAAAGCTCCCATCTAGCTAAATAATTGTCATAGATTATGTATGGAAGAGTTAGGAAAATTTATAAAGGAAAGTGTTACTTTGTGCAATTCATGTTTTGTGGGGAGTGGATATTAGTTGTGGTGGGCATGTGTATGTGTGCAATGGCCAAACTGGAAGAACCCTCCTGGGCTGTCATATTAATATTGTTTTAGAGATCCGAGTTTGAGAAATTTTAAAATACTAGAATTATAGAAAAAGTTTTTGAGTTTCTGCATATATGCCGGTCACATGGTTCATACACCAATACAAAATGTAGAAAGGAAAATGCACCACTGTAGATAAAAAGAAAAAAGAATTTTAGGGAAAAATGATGCATGCGTAAATGAACACTGCATCCTGGCCATTTGATAAACTGTTGAAATTTGCAGTTGAACTCTTTTTTCTTCTCTTTAGGATTGCTCTAAAGTGATTTTGTTTGCTCTTTTTCAGCAGAATTGAGTGAAATGCTGCAAGAAGCAGCACTTCCCGCATGCACTAGGTGGCATCTTTAATGTCGCATGTTTTCAATGCATGCCACTTGCTGCAGATGAGAAATGTTCAACCAAGAGAAGAGGGAGGCACAGAATTAATTAAAAATATCTGATTTTGAATTCGGCCAGAGTCTGATAAAAAAAAGTAAGTGTCTCATTATGAACCATTTGTTTTTGGCCAGGAATTATGGCCGAGACCCCCTGGAAATTAAGCCATTATCTGGGTGTGTCCTTTTGGGTGGTCAAATGACGATGACTAAGAAAAAAAAACGGGATCTAAGATTTCCTGTCAAAAGTACATATATTCATGCCTATGAGCAGGGGAGGTCAGTTAGAGCTAGCTCTCTGGGCGTGGGGCAGTCAGTTTGTTTTTTGAGGGCTGACAGTCGGTTGGATCTGTGTGTCTCTTCAAGCAAGATTGGCCCTTGGGGCTCTTAGCTAAAGGATTGTGTTCATTGGACATGTTTTAATTTGGTCCGACAAAAGGTCTTTCAACTGTAAGTCTTTTGTTCAGAAAACGAGTACCATCTGTAACCTCTTAAAAAATAAACCTCTGTTAATTGTTTTTTTAAACTGGAGTTGTGGTTTTGTTTGGAGGGAGAATTCCTTTGTTGCGACACTGACTGAATCAAACTACAACTTTGAACTGGCATGTTCATACATAAATAAATGCTGATAGATAGATAGCTAGATGGAGATATTGTTGTTAGCTCCCACTCGTGTCCGAGTATCGGATTCTGTCGTCTGTCTGCTATCCTCTTTATTAATGAGTGATATAACTTCGAACATTCACCTGGTCTTCTGCTAACACCATTGTAAATGACCAACCACTGGAGGAAGTGGATCAGTTTTTCTACCTAGAAAGCATCTTAACATCTACTCCCACATGTCAGAAGGATGTGGAGAACAGGATCAGGGCAAACTGCCTTGTATTCAACAACTACGCACTGACGATGGTCTCTAAAATCATAATCTTCCGGGCAGTAGTTTTATCCACACGATACATTGTATGCGTGCGAAATGTGGACCTTATACAGAAGCGACATAAAAAAAACTTAGAATGCTTCCAGCAACAAAACCTGAGGCAAATTCTAAAAATCCCTTGCGAGAGCCACACACCTAACACAGAAATTTTCCATCGAGCCTCAGTGACTAGCGTTGAGGCCACCATCATGCACCACTGCCTATATATATATTAGCTGTACCGGTTTTACCAGGTGTAAAAGAAAAAAAATGACTGCCTTGATTTACAGAGAAACGGAAATTAATTTTGGTGACTTTAATTTCGTAATCAAATTATTTTGTGAAAAAGCAATTTTTTAAAGTTTGTTAAAGTGTTAATCGATTAATAGTAAAGTAGAAAAAAAAACGCAATTAATTTGGAAGCTTTTCTTTAATGTTTAAAAATATAAAGTGTTTTCAGATATTTATTTTTGCAGAAATCAAGAGAAATAACTCACTACATGATTACTTCCCTTTAATGTTTAATACAAGTCGGTGAACAAGGGAAAACGTATCTATTCTAAAGGTTATCTTAGCTGGAACAATAATTTCCAGAAAAAATGAAGCGAAATAAAATATAGTTGTGCCAATAACAGTGGAAGAAAAAAATTTAAAAATCAGCTAGTCCGAATCACGGTGTAAAACAGATTACCTTTTGGGTTAGACTTTTTAAATTCACCAACTGTATAATATATAACTTGCATTATTCTGACGACTGTTCTCATCTTGGATGTTATTCTCACGTTTCTGCCGATGTAACCTCCGACCTTCGGGTGTGTTTTGTTGAACTTGGGAATCTGTACGGAATTTCTAACAGAACACTTTATTTAATTCATTCAGAACCATTGTCTGTACTGAGGATTGAACTTTCATCCAGAAGACTGTCACTTAGAACTGATTATTACTTAGCACTTATATCCGTTATGCCAAAGTTACGAGAACAGTAGTTCAAATAATATAAATTATCAATCCTCATCTAAAAAATTCTGAAACATGTTAGAAAATTTCGATACTTTGTTAGATTGGGACCCGCGCTAAAAGTCCCTAAGTGTCGGTGCTTTCCAGCATTTTACATAAAACGCCGGAAAGGCCCGAAGTAGTTAGTCAATGAAACTGCGAGAAAATGAATAACTGATTGAAATGAATAAGCAGACGACATCTAAACTTGATAATTTAATTTTTGACGTCTGCAAACGAGCTTGCTAACCCTGCCCAAACCCTTATTCTCAACCCTGCCCAAACCCTAATTCCTAACTCTGCTCCTAATGAATTATAATAATCAGTAAAAAAAAAAAATAATAATTTTCGTAAATTTAAAAAAAAAATCACTTAATTTTTTAAATTTAAACACTCATTTGAATCACTTATTTCATCGTTAAAATAAATAAATATTTCATACAGCCTTAATTTCAACAACCTAAACAAATCTTTTTTTTAATTTTTTAATAAAATAAATACTTTATATAAGCATTCAGTTATTAATTAATAAATACAGAACATTTTATTAAGATCGGATAATTCTGATTTTTTTTTTTTAGATTTTTTTTTAATCCAGAGGTATTGTATTTATTTTTTGGTGCTTGTGTATCGTAGGGCCGAAAAATTAAATTTTATCTTTAATTTTGAAGAATCAAATAGGGGGGGGGGATAACTCTACTTTTCAACCACGCTTTATCTTAAAATGGATTTGACTATTGTAATTAATCTAAAATAAAATTTAAACAATGTATACGTAAAAGAATAATTTAGGAATAAAATAATCACAATGCATTCGGTACTAATGAAAAATAAAATGATTTATTAAAATAAATTAATTATCAACAAAGAAGAAGGAAAGAATAGAAAAAATGGAAGGAAAAAAACATGAAACAAAGGAAATAAAGTTTTTGAAATAAATAACAGTTCTACACTGGGTAAAATTCAGCAATTTGTTCGAAAATTAATCCGTGCGCTTTCAAGAAGTCTTTTAGTTTGGCATTATCTCTGGTTAAATATAAAATATCTTGCAAGGGCAGAGCGTTAAAATCCATTTTAAGATAAAGCGTGGTTGAAAACTTTAAAACTCTTCAAAATTAAAGATAAATTGTTTTTTTTGGGGCCCTACGGTACACAAGCACCTTTTTTGTTTGTTTAAAAATTACTTTCATTTTCTTGCTTTTCGTTGCAATTATTATGGGGTTTTTTTTCAGTCAAGCGAACATTTTATTTTTATTTGATTTTTAATTGTTGCATTTCACGTGGACCGTTTTCATTTTGATCTACCAAGTTGAAAGAATGGCCAGGTCACTCTTCTAACAATCAGCAACAACTTTTTGACGAATACAATAATTATAAAAATAAAAAAAGCAATAATTTACAAAAAAAAAACAATGCAAAATAAAAAAAAATATTCACTTAAAATCGTAAATTGCGGATCGCTGTTACTCACCAAAGAAAATCCGGTACTTGTTTAGATATTGACCCTAATTTCCGTGACTGCCCGGCAGCAGCAAGCCGACAACTAACGGAAGCGTCCGAGACCTGCCGAAATCGAAAACGAGGCTGGCAGACGATAGCGATTTGAAGGAGAGACGCTTGGCACTTGTAGAAAATGAATTTCGAAGTGCATTAACTTTTGCCAGCAGAAAGCTTTGCTGGCAAAAGTTATGCGATGTATGCGATGCGGCCGACTTTGCCGGCTGGTACCGCGAAAGACTGTGACGGAGAAATATGCCTGGAGATGCCCCACCCAGGAATGCCGGGCTTGGATTTCGTGGCGATCTAGAGCCACGCAAGTGGACTGGAAAAATTTCCTGCTCCATCCTCCTCTTCTGCCTGTATTTCGCTAAGCCCCCCTCCAAAAACGAAAAACAAGCCCTTACCCCTCCAGGAAAAGAATGTAATAAAGGAAACAAATGCCTAATGCAACAAAAAAAAGAAAAAAAACCCTCCAAAAAAAGCTAAAATAATGAAAAAAAAACAATGCGTAATTGCAACAAAAAAAGAAAATGGTTTACAAAAGTTACAAAAAAAAAAAAACAGTTTCTATTATTTTCGCGTTTTAAAGTTTTAAAAAAACAGTTTATTTCAGTTTAAAAATAATAATAAAAAAGTTTGTTTATTTCAGCTATGGGTTTGTTCATTTATTTCATTTTGTGTATAAAAATATATGCATTTCTTTTTTCGTATATTCATCGTCTTACATTGTTGTTGTCTGCCGACTCGGCAGGTCTCGGACGCTTCCGTTAGTTGTCGGCTTGCTGCTGCCGGGCAGTCACGGAAATTAGGGTCAATATCTAAACAAGTACCGAAAATCCCACATATTTTAAGCGAGATTTTTTTTTTTTCAAATATATTAAATAAAATAAAATGCCATGTAAATTTTAAATCCAGTTTTGCGGCAAAATAATAGATTTGGGCGTTTCTTCGGTATTTACCCACCATATGTTTTCACCTTTTTTACAAACTAATTTTTTATCTTTTTACCGATTAATGTCGCTAGAAAATTCACGGGGTTTTTTTTAATTATTTTTTTTAAATATAACGTAAACTGATCATCCACTTTATGAACATAACCAATATTTTTTTCTGTATACCACCGATCACGTCGTAGTTTTTTTTATTTGTTTTTTTCACAATATTTTAGAGGGGGTCAGTTTCTTATATAAATTTAACGTAAACTGATCACTAATTTTCTGACCATCGCCATTTTTTTGCATGACAGGAAAATGTGTAACCAAATGTAAAAATAATTTTTTTTTAATTTTCTTTTTTTCAAATGTCAAAATTAATAAACTTTTTTTTTATAAGGATAAATTAACAAATTGGGTAAAATTCGCGAATCTGTAGAAAAAGAAATATAAAATTTTTATCAAATACGTTAGATTTTAGAGCGGGGGGGGGGGGCAAATTTTTATGGGGGTTAACTAATTTGAGCCAAATTTTGCAATTTTTTCTGACTTGTGCAAAATAGAGCGCAAGTGTTTTATTTTTGTATTTTTATGTATTTTTTTAGTATTTTTTTTTTCACAGTTACAAAGTTAAGGGAGGACATTAAAGAGCTGCACCAGTTTCAGTTGCATGGGCAAATTAGTGCGTTCGGTGTTCGTTTGGACATCGTTTCTGTTTCAATGTTATGTAGTGAATTCACTACTTTACGAAAATGGTTGAGCCAAACCAAAACTAATTATTTCACTTGCGCGCTGTTATGTACAAGTATTGGAATTGTAGAAATTATTTTTTTTAAATATTCCGTAACCCCCACCAAAAACTTTTTTCTCTCATCAAATAAGACAAAATAAAAATTGGTTGCACTTTTTTTCTACATTAAGTTTACGAAAATTGGTGATGACTAATCATTTTACCTTGAAAAAAAAAAAATCTAAAATATTTGTTTAAATAATTTTTTTTTTTAATAAAACGGAAATCTCTAGCGATATACTCGGTAAGTGTACAAAAAAATTGGTGATGGTCATAAAGTTTGTGATCCGCTTACATTAGATTTGGGGGGGGGCGATTCCCTTTAAAGTATTTTTTTTTAATTTGGTGCTTCTTTACTTTCACTATGACATGTTAGGCCTCTCTTTAAAAGAATAGCTAAAGAAATGTATAAACTTTGTTATGTACTTACGTGGTAGCTGAAAAAAAGACTGTACACCAAAAATTACAAATTCATCCAGTATTTATTAAATTAACGGTACTTACTCAGATCCTGACCCAATCTCCGTGAGTTTCGCGTCGGCAGCGTTCCGGCATGCTACGTTAACACCTGCGAAATGACGAGCCGAATGGTGGGAGAAAGAGAAGCCGAGCGATGAGCAAAGCGATTAGCCAATCAGCGGTCGATAAGCAGACGACAATTTTTCTAAGCATTATTTAAATCAATTAAAAACGTGAACATTTGTTCGAAGCCAGTGCATCTTATTTATTTCCCGGTAATTGTCAAACAAAAAACAAACAAACTAAAACAATAAACGAAACAAGAATAAATCACGAAGAGCTGTGTATTACAGTTAACTCTTGCGAAGGAGTCATTTCTTTCAGCTAGGAAAAAAAGATGGTGGAAAGAAGAAAAACATCTCCGAAATGCAATTACAAATGCCGCTTGGTTGAAAGAAAAGCTTGCAGGGACAACTGTTCATGGAGGTGTACGAACACGAACTGTCGCGCCTGGCATACTGTGAGAAATGGCACATTTTTTTCTCGATCCAGAATGGACATCGCGAAAGTTTTAAAGCTAATATACCTGTGGTCCCAGGAAATGGCAATGTCGAAAAATCTGCGGAAGGAATGCGGCGTCCTATCAACCAACACGCAGATCAATTGGAAAAATTTTCTGAGGAAGGTCTGCGAAGACCATTTTTTTTTACTATACCCGCGTCAGATCGGAGGGCCAGGGCATACGGTTGAGATAGATGAATCTGTGTTTAACCGCAGAAAAAAAAACAACGTCGGTAGGGTCGTCCATCCGCTCTGGGTCTTCGGAGGATACGACCACGCAGAAAAGGAGGGTTTCCTTGTGACGGTGGTCAACAGGAACGCCGAACCCCTCCTTCCAATAGTAAAAAAAAAAATCGTCTTCCCTGGGGCCACGGTCATATCAGACTGTTGGAAGGCGTACAGTAAGTTAAGAGAGGAGGGGTATGAACACCTGACCGTGAATCACAGGCGCAATTTCGTGGAAACATTAACGAGGGCGACCACCACCAACCACGTCGAAAGAATGTGGAAGGAAGCCAAGCAAAGAAACAAAACAGAATGTGGCACCAGTAGGGAACTCTTAGACAGCTATCTGCGCGAATTCATGGGGAGAAAAAAGTTTCGAAACAACCCATTCGTCTCCATATTAGCGCAGATACCTGGTGGTTGACCTGCAGCTTCCTTCCACTTCCGGCGTCGTCCGCTGAGCTCAATAGAAAACTTAAAGTAAAAAATACTCCCCCGTAAAAAAAAAAAAAACGTTAAAAGACGGCCAAATAAAACTAAAAAAAACTTGAAAATACTGTACATATCAACAATTGTTTCGCTTTGTTTTTGTTATGATAAAATCAATAAAAATCGTTTATTAAAACTAAATTCGGTATTTTTGTTCGTTTCTTTTGGGGGGGGGGGGGGTGCTACAATCTTTCTTGAAACTAAAACTGACAAAAAATACGACGCAACAACGTATGCATGTTATCGGCTGCAACCATTCGGGTCGTCATCTCTCGGGTGTTTACGTAACATGCCCGAACACTGCCGACGCGAAGCTCACGGAGATTGGGTCAGGATCTGAGAAAATACCAAATTAAAAATAAACAACGATTTTATCTTTTGGTCGCCATTGTGAGATAACTCAAATTTTGTTTTCGGTTTTCCGAAAACAAAATTTGAGTTATCTCCCTTGCCTAATTAGTAAGTAAAAATGTCTGCCGATACATAATTTAATAAATACTGGATGAATTTGCTTAATTTTTTCTGTATAATCTTATTTTCAGCTAATACGTAAGTACATAAAGTTTATACATTTCTTAAAATATTTTTATGGTACCGTTTCGTAATCGTCAACCATAGATTTTACTGGCAGTTTTAGAATCCATTCTTAACATGGAGAGTGGCTTCGGTAGCATTCAGAACGGAGTATTTGCTTCGTTTTCCTCGATTTCGTTGTACATACAGTAAAATCTATGGTTGACGTTTCAGAAACAGACCCATTTTCATGTCATAGTGAAAGTAAAGAAGCACTTTTTTTTACGAAAAAAACAACAACAAAAACGGAAACGGTATTTATACACAGGAAAAAAGAAAAAAATTAGTCCGTAAAAACGGTTTTAAAAAAAGTGGTGGGTAAATACCGAAGAAGCGCCTACTCTAGTAACATTAACGACAACGTCGTCATGTAATTTTTGGTTTGGGGCAATATGGAGTTTAGGACCCTAAAGTAAACATTTGTCAACTGAAGAATTGCAATTTGCCTCTAAAATATTGCTAATAATTATTAAAGTAAACGTACTTTTGTGCACTTCTGTAGTTTAGATGTGAGTCACACTTTATTTGCTTTCCTTTTCTGACAATCAACCGGAAGTGGTAAGGCTCCATAATATACACCCCCTCCCCGACGGGCCACATGTGCGCATGCGCCAACAAACGGAAACGCAAAAGTTAAAATCGATTGAAAATCAAGATTGCTAAATTACATGACCGCATGTCGACTACAACTAGATTATTTAATTTTCTTATAGAATTAAAATTATTAAAAGATTCGGGACTTGGTGAAAAATGTCCTAGATTCATAAAAGAGCGACTAAGTAAAATTAAAATTAAAAATACGAAATTGAGCTTGTACAAATTCACTCCTTTTTTTTTTAACATAATCGATATTTTCGAAATTGTATTGACAAATTGAAGGTGTTAATTTTTTGGCAGATGGGAAGGACATGGAGGAACGCTGGCTTCCGGTGAAAAAAGCTTGAAGAAAGTGTGTACGGATGCCTGAAAGTGATACAATTTTTTTTTTATTCATATTAATTTTAGACTTTTCTTTCATCATATTCTAATAATTAACATAATACAGACTATTTGAAAAATAATTTATTTGATTGTTTTCAAAACTTAGAAAAAATGTTCATTGAAGAAAATAAACAAAATAGAATAATCTTTTTTTTTCAAGAAATAATCTTTTTGAGCAACGGAATGTGTTTTTTTTATTTAATATTTTTGGGGAAATATTTAGTGAAAATACTGTTTTTTGGGAGGGTAAGGGTTAGGGTTAGGGCATTTCCATTTTTAAGAAAAGTTTGATTCCGGAAGTTACTCCATTTCCAAGAAAAAAGGTTTTCACTATTATTTAAAAAAATGTTTTGAAAACAATCAAATAAAAACAAATAAATTATTTTTCAAATAGTCTGTATTATGTTAATTATTAGATTATGACGAAAGAAAAGTCTGAAATTAATATGACAAAAAGGAAAGTCTGAAATTAATATGAATAAAAAAAATTGTTGTATCACTTTCAGGCATCCGTACACACTTTCTTCAAGCTTTTTTTCAGCGTTCCTCCATGTCCTTCCCATCTGCCTTTTATTTTTATTTTTGTGTTGTACTTATGTAATTTATGGCTGAAATAACGTTATTATTTAGAAATCCATTCGTAACATGGCTTTATTAATTATTCTGTACTTTCACCTAACAATTTAATAAACAAAAAATACCGTAAAAAATGAATTTAACTTGAAAATCCTATCTAAAAAATAGCTCGATTCCGTAAACTGCCTGAGGACCAAAATTTAGTTCAATTAATAATTTAATGCTCAAACAATGCCATAACAATTAGGTTATATTATTGCATAGGACTATATATCAATAAATTACTAATGAACCAAATTGTTATAAAACTAGTATTAATTTATTTTTGGTATTTGTAAAGAATAAACAACCAGCCAATTTCAATACTTACGTAGTTAGTGCCGAGTATCGACGAAAAATCCAGAGTCGGTTCCGGAAATGGCCGAAGCAGTTTACGATTTGAAAGGCACGAAAAATGTAAAAAGTCGGCGCTTGTCTGTAATTGTCCACAACCAGTTTTCCAACTTTTTACTGACCAAATTTTATTCTTTTTTTCAGTTATTGTTTGGCTTTTTTTGATAAATAAAGGGTGAACAGGCCTGTTAGAATCGGGTCGTGTTCCCGACTATAAGCGAGTTCATAAAATCAAGCAATTGTTGCATGCAAAAACAGAGTAATAATTAACAAACAAAAGGAGATAGTTCAAATAAAGTTTATTGAACGTGTGTGTATGTGGGATGATGAAAACAGTTCTTGAAAAGAGTATGTGAAGAAATGAGTCCGACGTGTGGAAGTCCTTAAAAACCGTATACAAAGAAAATGAGTTGAGAACTCTTACCGTTGTTGAACACGTGTTGACAGAGCGCTGGTGTCTTAGCATCGTTCAGCGAGGCCAATTGAATAGAGAAGAGAGTGGTTATTCGTTTACACTGGTTTTTATAATCAGAAGGGCAGATAATTCTGGTGTCGCTTTTCAGCGCCACCTGTCGGTGAAAATGCGACACCTAACGGCCAACCGGTGCAGTTATGTTTGAAAGGAGGAGGTAACTGCTACAAGGACTCCCCCCAGATTGAAAAATATTGAAAGTATTATTCAATATGTACAGTTGTAGATGAGAAGCATTCTTTGTGTGTATGTCTGTTTTGCTGTTGAAGATTAGAAAAAGTAGTGTGCACGCTACTTATTTCTGTTTTTCCATCTGTATTGAATGATTGATCGCAAGTGGGTCTGTAGAATTGAGTGTTTGTAACGCATGTGGATCTGCGTGTTGTTTGCATGCAATTGGGTCTGCATCAAGTTTGAGCGCAAGTGAGTCTGTGGTTGAATGATTGAGCGCAAGTGGGTCTGCTTTGAATGTTTTAAAAGGGGGATAACCGTAACTTCAAAAATGGCTCCATTTGATCACGTGACATCGAGAGATACATTTAACTTTTCCCATTTTTTTAAATGAAAAACACAATTTAAAAAAAAACAAAATTTCTGAAAGATAACATAGACGTACTTCATAAGACAAAATGAAATACATTTAACTTTTCCCATTTTTCAAACTTTCAATCCCCCCTTGAAAACTTTCAAAATGGCTGTCCTCTTCGCACATCGCTAAAATTTTATTTTCTTTTATAAAAAAAAAAAATATACTTGATTAATTTACATGCTATTTGGTATAGGATTTATTCAACCCGTGACAGGTACGTACATCAAACAGATATTCCTCAGTTTGTTTTATTTAAAGTATCCGCTAAACTGTAAAAGCACCGTTTTTTTTTTTCTCATAAATATTTAGTCAAGGTACAGAATAGTTAACAAAGCCTCCGCTCCATCGTAAAAATGGGTTTTTAAATAACAAACTTATTATTCAGAAACCCATTCTTAACATGGGGGGGGGACTTTGTTAACTATTCTGTACCTTCACAACATCCACATATATACTCCTATTCACCTAGGGATGCATTTTTCTCTTAAAAATGTTTTGAAGTGTAATCAAGAGTTTCTATATTCTTAGTTTGACACTAAGTTATTCACTAAAACTTTATCGTCGTTAGAATAGACTTTTAAGAAAACTTTAAAATTAAAAAAAAATGCTTGTTTGTTTTCATTAAAACTTGAAATTTTACTTTTCTCTTCGACAAGTCTGCATAAAACAAAATTAGAATCTCATTTAATGCAGTTATCGAGGATTATCTCAAGTAGCGCCGAGAATAATTTTGACTTGAAAATTGAAAAGTATTTCCTTATGAATTTAATCATCTCATCCGTTGGCTAAAAGTTATTTCTTTTTTTTTTATAATTTTTCAAATAAACAAAAAAAAGTTTTATTACCTCATTTATTGAGATGTCATTAGAATCAGTCAATACTAAATTGGCAACGGTAGAGGCAGCAGGAATAGGATTAAATAACAAATGGAATGATCTGATTGGCTGCGACAATTTTGGGTCTCGTTCTGGCGGGACTTACCTGATTTTCAAACTCTCGGCCTTATATCACATTGTCGTACGGTTTTGTTCGGTCCCAGGAGATTATCCTCTACGGTATAACCTTTATCTTCGGGAGGGGGATTGCTTGATTGTTGGGTGACTTTACTGGTGGATGCCAACGGGGCCGATCACGGCAACTTTTGCATCCATTCAGAGTGTCCATTTATTGGGGGAGGGACTGGATTTTCCAAATTAAACTTATAGAAGAAAAAGGAATTATCAAAAAGAATGACAAAGTCGACCTATATCAAAATAAATCATTTGTTATTAACAACTTGTTAAGACAATGCAAAATAAAGTGTTGGAAATGAATGAGAGTCCAAAGAACGTTCTAGGTGAAAGAAGAGTTGCTTTACCTGTAAGGAGAATTTGTGTTCATTTCGGCTGTCGCCTTGTGCGTTTACATGTGTAAAAATAGGATAGGCATTAAGACGTGTGCGTGTCTGTATTAGCATACTTGTTTGCCAGTGAGAGAGTGTATGTATGCACTGTGTATATGCATTTGGTCAGCAGCGTGTGTGTATGCTTCTTTGAGCATACAGTAGTTAGTATTTACCTCTCTCCCACCGGAGGAAGATGTGACACAAGGTCGGAAGATGGGGATTGAAAAGCCAGCGCTCAAGAGGCAGAGTACTCTGGCCTAAAAAAAATGCCTGAGCAGCCCCATCATCAGTCCCCAGTAAGGACGCCTCAGGCAATTAGCAATAAACTAATCCATTCGCAAACAGAGAAGGTGGACTTTCTAGAACTGCACAGACCCATACCACAGTCAAACAGAAATCAGGTCACCTAAATCAAATGGCCCAGACTCTGTTCGACTGATTGTCAAAGACGTATCCTCGACTTGGTATGAAAAACACCACCACCCTTAGGGTCAGGTGACCCCTGGGTATTTTTTGTTATGTGTGTGCTGTTGCCAAGAACCTTTTGGACCCAAAAGGCCCAGTTAAATTGTGACGTGTGCATGTGAGTTGTCTGTGATAAAATAAATAGGAAAAAAGAAGAAAGCTGCGTTTGCACTGGAATTCGGAATGAATATTCTTGCATGTCCGGTTGGCTGAAAAAAGATCTTTTCCAAGAGTTGATACGTAAAAACAACATTCACTGCCACTTCTACTTCTAACAAACTAACCTTGCATCATATCCACTCTCTGTAGGAAGAATAAGGCAAATATTACTAGTGTCACTTAGTTAAAGTGGTTCTTGGCCTTTTGGCTAAGATCAAAGTGTAGTATCTGTTCCGATGGATACTGCACGCCTGTCCTGTGCAGTTCTAGGAGGTCCACCCTCCCAGGCTTTGCCTCCCCTCTTTGGGGAGGAGTAAGTTTATTGCTTACTGTCTGAGACGCCCCTACCGGGGAATGCCGACGGGGCTGCCCAGGCAATTTTTAAATGGCCAGAGTGCTCACTTCTCGAGCGCTGGCTTATCTAATCCCACTTTCCCGACCCGACCTTGGGTCACATCTTACTTGTGGGAGTAAGATAAAACTGGCCTTGTGCCTAACTCCTGGGGAGGAGTAAATAAAACTTAGTTAAAGTGGTTGTCTGTAAGAATACATTAAATAGGTGGGGGTCTCCATGCAAGGCGCTATCCTAACATACCGACTTTAAAATTAATAAAATGGACATCATTCAAAGATGAAAAAAAAGCAAGGAAGAACAACTCATGCAAACAAAATGACAAATCAAACAAAACATTGTTATATTTACAACGTTTTAGCCGATGTAATGTTCGACCTTCTTCAGATGTATCTTTTCAAACTTGGTGTTAGCTCAGAATATTTAGGAGTTATCTCCCTTGAATCATATCCAAGTTATCTTCCCTGGATCATTAATAACCAACGAGAGAATACCCTTTTCTATTTCTGAAAGTTAAGAAAGACTTGTTTTATGCATGTTCAAAATTCAGAACATTGCTTTTATTGGAAATTTCCAATAAGGTATGTGGTATGAAATATATTGTGATGCTGGCGAGAGAAAAGGAACACAGTTGAAAAGTTGTAATAAAAGCTTTTCCTTCTTCGAAATACAAGCTGTATTTCGAAGAAGGAAAAGAGAGGAAAGAAAGAGAAAAATAACTGGTATTTGCAGGAACTTATCTCAGGAGATTCGTCCTTATAACAGTCTTTAGTTTTCTTGTTTTCTGTGTTTGTTTCACTGGGTTGTAGGAACAAGGAGTCTTGCCTTTCTGAACTGCCGCACATGTCTTGCTGTGTTGTTAACAGAGATAGCAGCAGCCATGTTTATGTCTCGGTGGTTCACAGCAAAAAAGGAAGTGAGTTTTGAAAAACCCGCTCATGTGGGGTTAAGTGAAAGTTCTAAAAAGTGGCCTGTGATTGGTTGTTTTTTCATCCAATCACAGGGCACATAGCAAACAACTCCCTTTAATGATTCTCAATATCATCCCCCAAAACAAAACTGAAATATAAAATCATTGCAACATAATTTTCCACACAGTTCAGAAGAGTTAAAGGTTGTTTTTGTTGTTTTTTATCAGGCAGAAATAGCCAAATGTGAGAAGTTCACAAAATTGGATTTTTTTTTAGGCAAAAATAGAAAAGGTAAAAGGGGTGAAGATTTGTTTTTACAAAGAACTTCAAAGTTTGAAAAGAAGTGAGTGAAGTATTTTATTTTGTGTGTAAAGGAATCCCCATTTTGGTACACTAATAGGACTATGGAAATTTCATCCCTTCAATCATAAAGTACAATACTATTAACATTTTCTTTTCTTTGTTTAGCAACATGGACCTTATAAGCTCAAGCATGTGGAGAGCATGTTTTAAGAAAAACTGAATTAAATAGTATACATACGGATTATTTGGAGAATTTTTACTGCCTTTGATCTTTTGGGTCCTTTAGGACGTTGCTTTATTGGGACAGATGCACCCTTAGTATCTGACACCTCATTAGAGACCTTTGATTTTGCAACATCAATTTTCCTATCGCTAACTCCTTTCAAGTCCAAAATAATACTAGGATGGTGGGCAGCTACTAATAGACATAAATTTATAGAGTCAAGAAATAAATGCAAAGCCGTGATAGGTGAAATGAAGAGAAGGTATAATGAGTTAACAAAAAAACGCATCCAGTCACAGAAACTAGGTACTCATGATTTCTGGAAAATCTACAATAGTGTAGTGAATAATGGTCAATCAACGATTCCCCCACTATCAAACCACAATGATGTCACTGATAAAGCCGAACTACTTGCCCAGCGCTTCTAACTCCACTTTTGACTCAGATACCCCCCAAAAAAAAATTCCCTTTGCGGACTGAAGCCACACTTGATAACCTGGTCATCACCCCATCCCAGGTCAGAGACATCATAAAAAACCTTGACACCTCCAAAGCTTGTGGGCCTAATCTTATACCTGTAATAGTAATAAAGAAATGCTCTGCTGAACTAGCCTCTGTCCTCTCTAAACTCTACAATAAATGTCTAGCTGAATTTTGCTTCCCCGATAGCTGGAAAATTGCCTCTGTGGTACCAGTCTACAAGAGTTCTGGGAATAGAACCGATCCTCAGAACTACCGCCCAATCAGTCTGCTGCCGATCTTTGCTAAAATCTTTGAATCCTTAATCAATCTAGCAATAGTATAGCACTTAGTTAATGCTCAACTTCTTCCTGACCGCCAGTATGGATGTAGACAAGCACGATCTACTGCAGACATCCTAACGGTCATCTCTGAATGCATGTATCATACACTCGACAAGGCAGGTGAAGCTAGGGCAGTAGCGCTTGATATATTCAAGACCTTTGACAAGGTATGGCATAAAGGGCTCCTCCTGAAAATACGATCATACGGTATTACTGGGCAATTACTTAATATAATTAGATCCTTCCTAGACAAAAGAAAAATCCAGGTTGTCCTCGATGGCCGTTCATCTAAGCAACATGACATAAATGCTGGTGTACCCCAGGGATCTATCCTTGGACCCTTGTTGTTCCTGATCTATATAAACGATCTCCCTGATGACATAGAGTCTGAGATTGGCTTATTTGCTGATGACACCACGCTTTACTCTCGCCATGTTGGCAAAACCGACGCGATCATATCTGAGGCAATGGCTGAATCTTTAGAAAATGACCTCCAGGCTGTAGTGGATTGTGGTCATAAATGGTTGGTAACTTGTAATGCCGCTATGACAAAGCTCCTTTCCTTCAATAACTACAAGGAACCTTTTCAACCACCGATTGTCATGGCAAATAACACCCTATCTGAGAGTTCAACATTCAAACTCCTCGGCCTAACCTTCACAGGGAACATGAATTGGAACAAATACATTGAAGACATTGCCAAGGCTGCCGCAAAGAAGGTTGGCTCCCTCTACCGTGCTAGTAAACTCCTCACAACTGACATTATTCTGTATCTCTACAAAGCCACCATCCGCCCATGCTTGGAGTATTGTTGCAACATTTGGGCTGGTGCATCATCTACTAGTCTCTCCCTCCTTGACAAGGTCAAAAAAAGAATCACCAACCTAATAGGTCCCTCACTGTCAACCAAGCTCCAGCCTCTGTCTCATCGCTGCAATGTAGCATCCTTGTGCTTGTTTTACAAATGCTTCAATGGATTATGCTCCGATGAATTGGCTACTCTGGTGCCCCCTCGACGTAAATTCACTAGACTAACTCGACAATCAACTAAATCTCATTCATTCACTGTGAAGGTCCCCAGATACCGGAGAGCCTTCTACTCAAATAGCTTCTTTCCTCGTACTGCTGGCCTCTGGAACTCCCTCCCTGCCCCCTGTTTCCCCGACAGTACAGACATGCAGAAATGTAAAACTAATGTAAACAGACATCTCGCTGCGCGGATCCCAATTTAGGTTTACCCCCTACCTTTTCCCCTTTTCTTTTTCTCAATAGCCCCTTACGTCTACAGTGGCGGCCTGCCTTGTTTGGGGTGAACTATGTTAAAAAAAAAAAATGTTAACAATAGTTCTAAAGGATACAGTAGTTTGATTGAATGAACCTGAACAAACCTGTCACTTCTCTTGACTTTTACAGAACGAATCTTTTTATTGTCATCAACAATTAACTCCAAAACTCTTCCAAAAAGCCCAAATGATCTAGCTTTGGCAGGATTTTTAACACGAACCACATCATCAACATTGACTCGGCTGTGAAAGTTGGCCTTGTGCAAATCTTTACACTGTTCCCTCAAGCTCAGCAGATAATTATAATACTAAAGCTTGTGGAATCTAGTTAACATAGAATCACAAGCTTAAATAGATTTGACCACATTTAATATTGAAGGGGGGTCAGATTTCCAAACATCCTGATCATCCAATTTAAGTATGAGTCCCAAATTAGCATTAGGACAAAGGAAACAATTGGGAGTTATTACTTTGAGGTCTGAATCCAAAGAGCATCTATAAGTCAGCTGTCTTTAGTTTATGGCACTCTGAACATCCGAGATTACAGTGAGGAGGTCAAAATATCTAATTCAGGAACGTTTTATACAAACATGATTTAATAGTTCTGATCATGCGTGCCCATGTACTCCTAACCCAAGCAGCGTATAGAGGTATTCTAGTGTGTTTAATATTATATACTTGGAAGTAATCATTAAATTCAGAGGAGGCAAAATCTCCCTCTATAAGATTGCAACCAGCTATAAAGGATCTGGCATTATCGCTGTAAATATGAGATGGGACTTGATGTATATTAGTAAATCTGATCTGTGCCCGAATAAATGAGTGGTCATATATTTAATCAACTCTATATGTACTGCTCTAATGTTGAGGCAAGTAACTATAAGCATGTACATTTTACTACACCTTGGTCACCTCTTACTCAAACACGTCCAGTGTAATCAATTCCAGTGTGTAAAAATGGTTTACTGAGATTCAATCGGTGTCTAGGGAGATTGGTGACTTTAGGATACCTAAATGTAAGGTTATTACATTTTTGCCGCAAGACGCACCTAGATATTGCCTTTTTGACGGCTTGTCTTGCCCCTGGATATTCAAACCCCTGAAAGGCAGATTTTGTTTAAGGTTCACTGAATGCCTAAATGTTTACATCTTTTGTGATAGTCTACAATCATAAGTTCTGTCAAATCATGATCCTTAGCCAATATGACAGGATTGTCACATAAGTCACAGTTTTATCTATTCTACCTTTGGTCCTGATTATTCCCCTCTGATCCAAAAATAAATTCTAATTTTTTACCAACTCAGGTGATTTTTTTT
Source organism: Sepiola atlantica (assembly GCA_963556195.1). Taxonomy (NCBI): domain Eukaryota; kingdom Metazoa; phylum Mollusca; class Cephalopoda; order Sepiida; family Sepiolidae; genus Sepiola; species Sepiola atlantica. The sequence goes on from OY744524.1 coordinate 138,068,648, forward strand.
GCCTTGTGGGTGTTGAAGGTAAGTAATTTCTGTCGCAAAGCTTTGTCGTTGCATTATAGCTAACAAATAAAGTATGACTAGGATCCTGATCCACATGATCACTGGTTGAGGTTAAACGTTGGTGTAATTTAATGTAGTAGACTGTACGATAGACTTATTTTTCGACCTTAGGCACTGAAGATCACTTGAAGAACATTCTACATGTTTTAATTAGGTTATGCACACAGAAATTCTTCTTTAACAGTACAGGTGTTTTATTATGAAATTTAAAATGAAGGGGGTTGCATTAACCCCAAAATAATTATGGTATATCTAAAACAAACCACCCTTTTCCCTTCCTTTATAAGAAACAAAACCTGTTACGATCTTTGATGTCTGCTAACATGACGTATTTATTAGATCTACATTGTAACAGCAACTCGGGCATATCTCACATTAAATTTATGCCAGGATAAGTAGCTTCATTTAGGGAGTATTTTCCATTAGTATTCAGGGAGCAGTTGATAATGGGTCTAATCTTTGCAGGTTGTTTTCTCTTTTATCTTGAAAACACGCCTATGGAGTATCCAATCATGCTTTGAAAACTTTTGGGCGCCGCGTCAAAATGTTTGATGATACCTTCTGCTCTACATAGTTATCAAGTAATTTTTGTTGCTCGAGTTTGTTAACAACACTGTTTAAAACTGAAAGAGCAACTCTGTGGTTGGTGGACACGTGACGCCGAGAGATACATTTAACTTTTCCCATTTTTTTTAAATGAAAAACACAATTAAAAAAAAAAACAATTTCTGAAAGATAACATAGACGTACTATATAAGACAAAATGAGATACATTTAACTTTTCCCATTTTTAAAGGTCTGTTTTATTTAAAGTATCCACAAAACTGTAAAAGCACCGTTTTTTCCTCAAATATTTAGTCAAGGTACAGAATAGTTAACAAAGCCTCCAGGTTTCTAAATAACAAACTAATTATTCAGAAAACCATTCTTAACATGAGGGCGGGGGACTTTGTTAACTATTCTGTACTTTTACAATATTCACATATATACTCCTATTCACCTAGGGGTGCATTTTTCTCTTAAAAATGTTTTGAAGCGTAATCAAGAGTTTCTATATTCTGAGTTTGACACTAAGTCATTCACTAAAACTTTATCATCGTTAGAATAGACTTTTACGGTCCTTCCCAAAAAGTTAAGAAAACTTAAAAACTTTAAAAAAAAAAAAATGCTTGTTTGTTTTCTTAAAACTTGAAAAACATAGACTTTATTTTTTCCTCATGCCAGCGGAGTTTAATGTGAGACGTTATCTTTGAATTCGATGGAGTTTTCAAATTGCATAATTTTCTTTTTATTATAGTTACAGATAGCTTCGTCTTCCGGAGATATGCCCAAGGAATCCACATCAAACATTTTCTCTTCAGTCCTTTCTACTTGACTTTCATAAAAACTTTCAGCGAAGGGTTCAGAGTAACTTTATGGGGTTCATAACGAAATTCACTCTAGTGTCTGAGCAGGGAGAATATTTAGAGAATAGTGCATGATAATTGTGTTGAGATAGTTTTTCCTGTACTTTTTATGGGTACTTTTAATCTCATAAAAAAATGTTGGCAGTTTGCTAACAGGGAAATGCCTGTAGGAAACTCCCAAGTGGAGCCCTACCTGAAGTCAACCATTCTGATGTTTTTCATAAACTGAATTATATCATGCCTAAAAGACTATGAACACGGATATCATTTTTTTGTGCAAGAAAAACTACTTTATAGTTCAAGTTAATTAAACTATTGGTACTCTTATAGCTGATGCACCATGTTTCTTGACTCTGCGTCGTCAACGTTTGGGCGGGTTACAGAAGTGCCTGAGAGTTGACGAGGTGAAAACCGCCAAACTCTAAATTAAAGACTGGCAGCCAATAAATTACAACAAAGAAAATCAAACTAAAATACATATATACAAATAAAAAACGAACAAACCATAGCTAAACAACTCTTAGTAATTAGATGTTTATTTTTGTTCTTTTTTTAATCAAATGTTTTTAAATAAAATGTTTTTTTGTTTGTGCACCGAAAAGTTTCAAATGATGATTTTGTTTGATTTGTTAAGCAAATGTTATTGTTTTTAAATTTTTTTCCAATGTTTTTTTTTTACATTTCTTGTCAATTTTTTCTTGTTAACATAAACACCGCAACAACTGCTTTTAAGCAAAATTTGTTTTGTTTTGTTTTCTTATTTTAACGAAAACAAACTTTTTATAAGCAAACGCTTCTTGGTTAATAGTTTTGTCAACTCTCGGACACTTCCGAGAGCTGCACGAACGCTGAAAAGTCACGGAAACATGGTGCATCAGCTATAAGAGTACCAAATTATTTTTAACAGATTTGAAATGATCGAATCTGAGGTTCATATCAAACTTATCGTCGACAAGAACAAATAGGACCTAGAGACTACCTCAATATCCACTACGACTTGTGTTTATTTTTTTCTTTTTAGACCCTAAAAGGTTTTTACATCATATTCCACTGGAGTCCGGAAAGACTTATCACACCCAAATTTTTCTATAAACTTGCCTACAGAAATAAGTCCTTAGACTCCCTGTATCAAAAAGGCACTTCAGTCTGTCTTTACATTTCCCTTTAGAAACTGTAATTGCCACTGTAGGCAAAATATAAGGTTGCTCCTCTATAGTATGTTGGTGTAGAAACAGAATTGCCTTTATTATCAAAGGACTTTTTGCACAGAGATCTAATGTGACCTCTTGAATTACAAAATATGCATGTACATGGCAGCTTATTTTTGGGGCCAGAGCAACTATCTGTTTTATGATTAGCACCTGTACAAAGAAGGCAACGGTCAATCTCTTTACATCTAGAACGTCTAGATTCAAATGAAGCGTATTTGACACTGTGACCCATAAAATGTCCGTTTACAGTACAAAGTCTATAGTAGGTGACACATTTTCATGTATTTCCATTATGCTAACTCTGCTTCGTACAAGAATATAAATTCCAAAGTAAGGAATTAGATGCTATTTAGTATAAACTACTTTTCTGAAACTTTTGAGAACAAACTATATTTCTGTAAACCCCTGTTCTCACGCACACTATTTTTGTTCCACACACTATTTTGCTCTCCGTGCTTCATTTCAATTCTTGTTCTTGTGTTACGTTGATTTACGTTCTTACATATTCTCCAAAATAAACTGAATATGAATAAAATCTTATTCATTTAGGAAAGCTATCCATAGATTTGCAGTCGTCACGCTAGTTCTAACTACAAACCAATCGATTTGGCTTCAATTTTTTAATTAAAGTAATATTATTGATTTTTTAAAATAAACAGACTTCATAATTTTTAAATATTTTAAATAAAAATTTAATTTAAAATTATAAAAAAAGTTAACGTGTGCCATTTTGTTGTTTTTTGTTAATTGAAAGGATTGTTTCTAATGTTTCTCACAAGAAAACAAAGCACGGGTTCGAACACTGAGTCATACTAGCCGAAAGTGCTCACTGTTTTATCGTTAATGTCTCTTGTGATCTTGCATCCGGTGCTTTTTCAGTTCACGTATGCTCTGAACGTACATTACAGATTACAGATATTTTAATTTCCAAATATGTTTTTTATATACACTTAACCATCAAGATATATGTTGTAATTTGAGTATCAGGATTAATAGAGAAAATGACAAGTATTAAGGATAGAAGAGCAGGTTTATCAAACAAAAGATACAAGGTGAACACAGTAATTTAGCAATTGTTAAGTTGAGCTAGAAAGCTCATGGGATTTTTTGGACTTCAACCAGTCAAATGTGACATAAGGTCAGCTTAAAGTGAGATGTCCAGCCCCCCCCCCCCAAAAAAAAAGAGGGGCACTCTGGACAGATGGAAATAGCTGTGACATGTTAAGCAACTGGCACTAAACCAATTCCTTTTTCTAAAAGAAGAGACAGTGTGGTGGAGGAAGGAGTAACCCTATCGCCATCTCCGAAACAGGAGGTACTGCCTGGGAGGATAGCCTCCTGAAACCAAGTCGGCAACAGCTGAACAAGCTAACAAATCTTGTGAGATCTTCTTAATTCTTGTTCTTTTCATAGGAAAAACAGACGATACCATTTTCTTTATTTAGGCATTATATGATCATATTGTAAACATGTACAATGCAGCATGTTTAGTGGAGTGCATAGACAGGCCGGTGGTGAGAAAATACGTAACAACCCAAAATTTGATTGCTCCTCTTTAAAATGGGGATTCATGTATGTTGAGAAATCAGACCACTTGAAATCTTGCAGAATTAATGTCCACTCCAGATAAGACGTATCCTGGACAGTAAGTTTTTATGTTCAATGATAAAACCGCCCATCATTGTAAAGTAGGCTGCCTGCATGGCCTAACTCAAATGGCAATGATTTCTATATATATTCCAACAAAACGAGCAGAGGAGGTCAGTTGTGTTATATAATAGGAGCGTGTTTGAGTGGAAAAGTTTAGAGGTCAAAGAGTCAGAGAATGACACCAGACAGAAGTTACAAACCACATGAGTTCCGGGCTAAGCTCCTCTCTTTTTCTTTCAAGCAGAAAAGACATGGCTAACACCTCTCCCCAAAAAGTAGGGACAGTGAACGTGGGTATCTGATGTAGCGAGATAGGCTATCTGTCTATCTCTCTCACGTGCATACAAGTTGTCTTCCTGATGTTTTTCTGTCTTTAAATAAAATAAACCTTTTATGAAAAAAATGGCGTCTAAGTGGTTGTATTCCACAGGCGATCAACAACCTGTGTTCAACGATGAGAACAGTGGCGACGACATGAGGTATAAAGGATTTATACACCGGTTGGTAAGCCATAATACAACAGTTGGGTATTTGTTGGTCGGAGATGAGGTGAGACTCTGGGACCAAAGCTGAAGCCCTGTTTGTGTTCGGTTGAACTTGTGTTTTGATTCAGTCTGGCTCAGAGTTCTGCTTGCAAGTCTGCAAGTCTATTATTCGGAAAAAAACAAGTGTCATTGTAACATCTTAAAATAAAACATTGTTACTTGTTTTAACACTCAGAGGTGTCATTTTATTTAGAAGGGAAAGCTCTTTTTTACAGCACTGACCAACATGAGTGACACTAAGACCAGTGTCAAAATCAAGCTCTGAATGCAGATAAAGAAAACAAGCAGATGATCATGGTCTGTGCCGTAAACGCACACAAACACAAGTTCACAATATGTAACATATCTAATTTATCACAAAATACATCGATATTCGTTACCAACCAAACCAGCAGTGCCTAGTCAAAATTGGACCTATGTTGACTGATATGTGAAAATAAGAATTAAGTGCTAAAAAGATAACATCAGAAACAGATTGTTGTACTCAGTTCAAAAGTGGAAACTGACTTGTAGAGCGATGAGGAAAGTTGATTGTCGGAATAATTTTTTGCGATGGATGATAAAAGGTGGATTCCAATCTAAAGAACTTCTTCACTAACAAAGATTACAATCTTGATAAAGAAAATTGATTGGGAATAAAAAGGCAACAATGGAGCCACTAAAACGCATTACCAATTTGTCAGACATTGAAACTTTTTGTAAATCACAATCATTACAACTATTTATTTTACTTTGGAAATTCATAAACTGCGATATATCTGTTAAGATGTTCTTCTTGCATAAATAAAAATAGTAAGGCCCTTTACTTCTATATTATTATTATTATTTGTACTCACTAGAAGTTATCACACAGGTCATCGTCAGTGATTGCTCACCGACAACAACCGGTGGTGTTTCCTGGAGTCTGAGTGACAACAAGCCTCCCCAGATTTCCAGTACTCTCCACCTTGGGGTATCGCAACAGCCGTTTACCATTGATTTTTCGCTGGTAAGAACCATTGATCTTCTCTGGGAGTTGGGTGGCAATAAGCCTCCCCAGAGTCCCAACATTCTCCGCACTCTTCCAGTGGAGGTCTGGTTTGTGCTGTGCCTCCTCGGTCTTCTCATCTTCCTTGACCCGTTACAAATATTTTGTGTGATATTAACCCAGGCCGACGCCATCTTATTTTTTTTTGGGGGGGGGGGCAGCTTATGATGTTTCTTGCAGTTTCTGTTCATGCGGTGGTGTTTTTCCTGTGGTTTTGTTTTCTTCTTGTACTTCAATGTGACTGGTTACCATTCGTAGCTTATGCAAGTTGGTTTCCGCATTCGAGGATTTTCCTTAAGATTGCAGCTGTTTTGATCATTGCCGTCCTTTGTATGGTCTCAGTGATCCCTTTGATTCCAATTTCTCCCAGTCTTTTCTCCAGGTTTTTTGGGACTGTTCCTAGTGCTCCTACGATTATTGGTATTATACTGACTTTCTCCATGCTCCATATTCATTTCAGTTCTCTGGCAAGTTCTGTGTATTTGCTTCGTTTTTCCGTCTTTTCACTCTGTCTACTGTGAAACGGCGAAGTCAACGATTTGGCAAGATTTTTCCTTCTTGTCGATTATTATAACATCCGGTCTCCTTGCTTGTATGAGTTTGTCTGTTTGTACATCCATATCCCAGAGGATTTTGTGTTTTTCGTTTTTCAGTACTGTTTCTAGTTTATGTTGATACCATTTGTCTGCATATTCGGAATTCAATCGTGTGCACAGTTCCTAGTGTACTGCTTTCCCCTCACAGTCATGTCTGTTCTTGTATTCTTTTTGGGCAAGTTTGCTGCATTCACTTATTATATGATTTACTCCACATAGTCTGCATTTACTGTTTTCTTGGGTTTTATCGATTTTAGCTTTAATGTAGTTTGTCCTAATCGCATTGTTCTATGCAGCCATCAGTAAAGATTCCATTTCTCTGTTCAAGTGTCATTTGCTTAGCCATGCCCAGCTATTTTCGTTGGTTTCTTCTCTTGTTAGTCTTCTGAAGCGTCCATGTAGTTGTTTTTGTTCCTACTTTTCTTGTCTTTTTGTTCCTACTTTTCTTGTCTTTTTGTTTCTGGTTTCGGTGCTTTCCTAGTTGTTCGTTGGGACGGTGTCTCTAGCTGCGGTGATTAGCCTTTCAGTGTTCTGAGTTATGTATTTCGCCAGTTCTTTTTTTTTAGTCTTCCACACAATCTTCTATACTTACTAGTCTTCTTCCTCTTTCGTTTCTTTTCATGTAGAGTCTGTCCATATCTTCTTTGGAGTGTAGTGCGTTGTGCACGGTCATTATTTTCTAGTCCCCTGATCAAGATGCCTGAGTTCTTCTTTAGTCCAGCTCATGAATAGTCCAAAGTATCTTATTAGTGATACTGCTCATGTGTCTATTTCTTTACTAGATTGCTGCTATATAATTTCGTTTCTAAGAGTTTTCTTGTTCTTCGTAAATATTCTTTTCCAATCTTCTCTTTTATTTCTGTAGATTTGATGGTGTCTGCTTCCAAAACTCCCAAATATTTATAGCTCTCCTGTTCACCTAGCACCCTCATCTCCTCTTGGTTGAGCAGTTCCATGCCCTCTGTCGTCTCCAGTTTTCCTCTTTTCATCCCAAGTAGTGCACACTTTTCCATTCCGAATTCGATTTAAATGTCCCCCCCAAAAAGTCAGAGGTAATGCCTGGGAGGATGGTTTCATGACAACAGAACAGATACAACATTAAGCCTCTGAATTGAGCATTGAAATATTAGCTGAAATAGTCTAGTAAACTAAATTGAGTATTAAAAGATAGTATCGTGAATAGAAGTAGTAGTATAGGTTCAGCTTCAGACAAACAGATACCAAATCTCCTTTAATTACTAAAGGAGATTTGGTATCTGTTTGTCTGAAGCTGAACCTGAAGATATAGAAGTAAAGAAACTTATTATTTTACCATCTAATTTACATATGTGTCTGTGGCGTGTAAATAAATACACATGTATGTGAATTAGATGACCATGCTGTAAAGAGACAGTCATTATTTCTCTAAATGCTCACAGAGACATAAGAAAAATAAGAGAGTTGTTTATATTGAGTGAGAGGAGGCGAAAGAAATATATAAATAGCTACGAGAGAGATAGGCTACTTGTTCAGTTAATAATAAATTACAGTTAATCAGAACAATTAAAATAGAATTTATTTTTAAACATAACTTAATTCGAGAAGTAAGGTATATTATAGCATCTATTTTATGTTATTAAAGTATATAGGAAAAATGCCTTAGGGCAACAAATTTTAACTAACTCAGCGTTAGTATCATAATAGATAGAAATATATATAACCACAAATGGTACTTTAGTTTAGGCTAGCAGGTTAATTCAAGAAAATAGGTTTATATTATCTACTTATATAATTTTTATTACTTTTAATTAAATGTATGTGAATTACTCTCACTTCCTTTCTCTCACCAGTACACATCCCTTACTGATGACTAAAGATGAAAGATTAATATATATATATATATATATATATATATATATATATATATTGAAATTTGTGTAATTAGGCAGCATTCCTTCTCTTATGCATGTTTGGTTAAACAGTAGCGATAGCAATATGAGATCCCACTGCAATATGAGATAATGACTTTAAAATTAGATTTATTATTTATTACAAGAAATCTAAAACCACAAATTTATTAATAAAAAATAACCCAGACGACAGTAGCTTACTAAAAACTAGTAATGCCATATACGTGTTCAAGTGCCCTATCAGAGAATGTGTCTCTGCAAACAACACGTATATCGGCATGACTAGAACTAGCATATCACGCCGACTAACTTGCCATCTCACCTCCCCTCAAAGTTCCATCTACCAACACTTGATAACACATAGCATCCCCAAAAATGAATTCAGGAATATTTTAACAAAGAACACAGCCATTCTTGGGATTTCATATTGGAGTATTCGTCTCCCCATAATGGAAGCGTTGTTTATTCAAGTAAATAAACCTAGTATCAACCATGCTCGTTATGAGGGGGGCGAAGGTATGTTGAAGTGGTATTGAAATGTTTTTTAAAACGTCTTCTTAATAAATTCACCAATCTTTTATTTTGCATACTCATTCATCCACCTGAAGATGACCGATGTTGGTCGAAAACGTTCGCGAAAATATGGCGATTTTTTACACAACATGGACGACAATACCAAATCGGTCGTGCAACGAATCGACAAAACGAACCAAAAAATAAATAAACATAAGCTGTCGCTACTGTTTAACCAAACATGCATATATATATATATATATATATATATATATATATATATATATATATATATATATATATATGGTAGCAGTTACACATATTAATATTTAGATATAGGGAGATCATACCCAAACTTTGAATTGTCTAAGTTAAATAAACGAAAATTTCTACCTTAAAGAACCAAATCATGACATCTTTTTAACGTACATATGACAACATTTTAAGCTGCATATTATAAGACTATTTTAGCCACAAATATTTCAGCAGTGATCGGTATTCCCTCTGAACCCTGACTCTCCAATTGAAAAATAAATGTGAATATCTTAATTTCTGACAGAAGGTAGGTGTAAGCAAATGTTACATTGTCCTTTCGATTCAAACACGTTTGTTGACGTTAATAGTTAAAAGGAAGATTTCCACAATATATTCAAATCAGAAGAAAAATTCGGATTTTAATTTGCCATATCCTATCTACTAAAAGTTAGTTGTTCAGAAAATAATAACCAATTTCAGAAACAAACATTTATTTATCAAACTCATGCGAGATCTATTTATATAGCTTTTTCACCTTACCAATTTGCATTAGATGGTCAGACATCTTTGAAATACTGACAGCAAGTGCTTATGACATTCCTCTAACACTTTGACGTGGCACTTTGTTCAATAATTTATTCTCCTGGACTGGGATTGCTTAAGTCCTGAGATGGCATGTCGTTGCCACATCTGTGGAGGTGCCGCCCAGAGCACCCTTTTTGTTATCTGTGCACTTAAAACCAAACAGAACTTCCATGAGCAAAGTTTATTTCCAAGAACTACCCGCCTGTGAAATGCAATACCATAGGGCTGCTTCCCAGCTAACTGTAACATGGTCGTTTTCAAGTCTAATGTTAATAAATTCTTGTTGAACCATTTTCTTAAATAATCAAATTCTGCATAGTAGCAAACAAAAATCCAAAACAAGTCGAAGCAATGTTGGTATAAGCAGACAAAGGGCTAGTGTTATTTAGGATTTTTCCGTCACCAAGAGTCGTTGTCATACAAGGTTTGAGAGTTTAGTCCAGCCAGCTATGGGGAAGAAATGGATTCCTATCTTTCCTGAGAGTATTAGTGAAAGTAGCCTTTTTCCCATTCATCTTCACTTCCAAACTTATATTTGCTATTCCCAATCAGTCAACTATCTACATAAGTACGAATCAGGCTCAATATTCTTTACTTTACTAGTAGTTTACGGCTACATCATGTTCACAAACCGGTTTTCATTAGATCACCAGTTAAGTAACACTGAGCCTGGTTAGTAGTTAGATGGGTGACCACTTGTGTATACTGGGTGTTGTACGTATAACACTCCACCTAGGTGTATAAATGAATACCAGCTTTGCTGGAAGTATAACCAGCGACAGACTAGCGTCCTGTTATTAGTGGTTCAGGTCTTCCCTTTTGCTTAGCACTATAATACCACAGCTAAACACTTGTCATATGGGCCTTCAAGCCTATCGGACAAGAACTTTATGTCACACGAACCGGTATTTCATTGTGGCATAGTCATAACAGTTATTATTTATGTTATATTAACCATATGTTATTTTTCATAAGATTTATTTCAACCTTCTCCTGTGTAGAATTTCAGTTATTTTCTTTAGTGCTAGCTTAAAAAAACGGTGTTGCCCTGAAATAGTAACTTTAAACCAGACTTTTACTCTACGGGAACTGAGAGTACTGGAATCTTGAGGAAGTTTATTGTCCCTCAAATTCTCAAACAATAAACAATGGCGGTTACCAATGAGAACTAAATGGTAAACGGCTGTTTCGAGAACGCAAAAATCATTTACAGCAATGATTGAAAAAAGAGGAGAGTGCTGGAAATCTGTGAAGACTTGTTATCAATCGAACTCCATGGAATACCACTTGTTTTTTTTTCAGTGAACAATCACTGGTAATCTCTTGTTTAAGAACTCCGAGCAAGAAAGATAACATATGTATATTCGTAAGTGTGTAAATTCTGAAAGAGGCATATGTGTATACTCCTGTGAATTTTCTTTTTAATATACTAATGAGTCATCACTTATTAAGGCCTGAGAGCCACTTGAGGATGAGGATTGATGAGATTGCCAGTTAGATTATGAGTAATACTATCAGAGGCTTGAAAATAATGAATGGAATGGACAAATTGGATTATTTAACACAATACCATGGAACACAATACCATGGGACTGCTTACCTACCGACTATGATATGGTAGTTTTAAAGTCCAATGTCAACAAAATTGGTAAGCCACCAAGTTTGTTGACATTGGACTTTAAAACTACTATATTATAGTTGGCAGGTAAGCAGTCCCATGGTATTGTGTTCCACAGATGGGAAGTTTTTGAAAGGAAACTTTGTTCATGGAAGATACGTTTGGTTTTAGGAACACAGAGAAAAAAGGGAAAATTCTAGACAGATACTTGCTGTGAAATTGGAGCTCAGTCGAGCACCTACCATGAAAATAATGATAGAGTAAGGAAAGACTAGTGTTTCAATGAGGCTGGTCTATTTTATTCAAGCTAGTAATCCTAGTTTCTGTTCAAAGCCAAGAAAATTGCTTCGATTCTCAGCCATCTGCTTTCTTCTATATTCCCTGATTTCACATGCTAATGGAAAATCTGTCTAACCTCCATTATCCATCGCCGTTCAGTGTCAGGTAGAAACTTCATCCTAGAAAAGTCCTGTTTATCCAATCGGCATGCATATCAGCTGTTAAAATTCTCTTCATGTCCGTTCAACTACACTCAGAAACATTCTCAAGCTGATTTAAATAATATGCATGTTCATTGCACGGGAACGAAACAAATGTTCATGAATTGAAGCATATCAGTGAATATCAAACATTGCTGTTATATATATATATATATATATATATATATATATATATATATATATATATATATATATATATATATATATATCTATATCTACGAACTGTGTTCGAGCCCATATGAAGGCTTGCAACAATCACTCCTGCACTGATGAGGGTAAAAAATCCGAAATTACGTCATTTGTAGGTATAAAAACACTTTAATATTTAAAAATATTTATAGTCAATTCCCCTTTAAGATTTACTAGTCTTAATAGTAGAGCCCTATTTGAAGTTACAAGATTGTTGTCATCCTGCGATAAGCAAGTTCCGTTCTAGCATTGAACACTATCGATAAGATAACGCTTGCCCCCACCTCTCGGGTGAGTGTACATTACTTTCAATTTATGTCTGTGGTTTGGGCGTCAGGCTCGTAATTCAAGGCTGAATCTACAAACTGCGTTCGAGTCCTTACGACCGCTTGCAACCACCACTCCTGCACTGATCAGGGTAGAAAACCCGAAACGATGTCTGTATGTATAAAAACATTTTAATATTTAAATATATATATACTAGAAGAATATCTGTCCCCAAACAGAACAGTTTTGCTCAACTTTTATGTCACCTTACATAGATTAAAATCAAGATATAATGATACTAAACCTTATGTCTGCTATCCTTAAACCTTTAAAATACTCCAATGAAACTAAATTTGAGGAATATTTATTAATTGATGTCTAATACCTATTGTCAAAATTTCACAAAAATCGGAGGTATCTGAATTTTCACGAAGGGTTTCCATCCCCCTTTTTACCACCTTTTCATAAAAGTAAATTTAAATAAATAGAGTTCACATGTGTACCACTTGCATCTAGCAGCTGTGTTTTAGGAGCGAATCCTGCACATACAAATATATAAACATATACACATACCAAACTTCATGTAAATATATATGTATATATATATATATACATATATATATATAGTACATGTATTGTATTAGTTTCTGTAGATGTAAATCCGTTGAAACTCAAGTGTTTATAAAAAGTGCTCAATAACAAGTAGAGCTGTTCTTAAGTATAAATCTTTATTTATACAAACATTATTGGTTACATATGTGCATACATGTTTCGGTTGTACCTTTCACAGAGAGTCAACCTCTTCAGACCAAAGAAGACAGAGAAGTGAGATGCAGCATCTCACTTCTCTGTTTTCTTTGGTCTGAAGAGGTTGACTCTCTGTGAAAGGTACAACCGAAACATGTATGCATATATATAACCAATAATGTTTGTATAAATAAAAATATATACTATATATATATATATATATATATATATATATATTACAAATAACGCTATACAATAATTAGATCAGCCATCAATACCTGTGATTTCGCGGATGCACTGGAAATCCTGCCTGTTGGATTAAAGAATATCAAGTGTACCCGTTCTTCACCTGATGGTCTGAAAAGACTTTACAGATCATCGGTACAAGTTTGTTAACTATGGAATATCTGGAAATGTCCTCTCAACCATCAAATCCTTTCTCTCTGACAGGTCTATAACGGTAATTGTTGACGGGCAAAAGTCCAAAGCACATAGCATCAATGCCAGGATGCCTCAAGGATCCATTCTGGGCACAACACTTTTCCTGATCTTCATAAACGATCTTCCAAATCATATTCTGTGACTATTCGTTGACATCTATGCAGATGACACAACTATTTATGGAAACACTTGGAAGAGCATTGATGATGGTGATCGTTCTCTCTCTCTCTCTCTCTCTCTCTCTCTCTCTCTCTCTCTCTTTCTCTTCCAACTTGGAGCACATGGTACGATAGGGAAAAAAGTGGTTTATTACTTTTAACGTCTCCAAAAACAAACTTCTTTCTTTCCATTATCAATGCTCGGATCTTCACTTCTCCCCAGTCGAAATAAATGGCTATCTCCTCGAGGAAGCCCCTTCTTTGTTAAGCTTCTAGGACTGACTTTCACCCAGACCTGAAATGGAAGACTTACATCAAATCTGTTGCTAAGTTTGCTGGAAAAATGATTGGATCATTCTACCACGCTAGAAAGTATGTCACTTCCCAACACAATCCTCTGTATACGAGCCAGATATGCACTAAGATGGAGTACTGCTGTCATGCTGTCATATCTGGGGAGGTGCCATTCGAAGTAGTCTCTCCTGCCTTGACAGAGTACAAAATCGACTCTGCAATCTAGTGGGAGATGTTCTCATCCCTTCAGCTTCTTTTGCACAGAAGAGATGTTGCTAGCATCTCTCTTCTGTATCATTATGTTCATGGTAGGTGCTCGACTGAGCTCCAACACTTGGTATCCCTTGTAAAATATTCACAGAAAGAACTTGTCTAGCTACAACCACAGCATGGAATTTTTTTTTCCATCTCCTTAACAAAAACAAAACGAAACTTCTTTTCCTAGAACATCCCATTTGTGAAACAAGATATCACCAGTCTGCTTCCCAACCGACTACAATACGGTCGTCTTCAAATATGATGTGAGCAAAGCTTGCTGAGCCGTCCTCATGGACAATCAATTCCCCTTCAGTAAAGTTCTGCTCATCCCACCCATTGTTTCCGGTCCGCCTAGGGGGGGGGGGGCGCTCATAACTGACAATCTCTTTAACCCTTATCCTCAAGTGGACCCTGGGCCTTGATAAATGATGACCCTTTAGTAAAAAACAAAACAAAAAACCCCACCAAAACCACAGTATTATACTATATATATATATATATATATATATATATATATAAATATATGTAGGTAATAAATAATTAATATTTATTTATAAATATTATTATAAGTCCCCTTCACTAAAGGCCGGGCACTCTGAGTGAGTTTAATAACAAGCAGTACAAATAGCTTCATTCAAGATCCAAACACAGTTTGTTGATCACTTTCAACTGCTCGTGTAAATTAGCCGCCGACTCGCTATTTACAAAGTTAAATTCCTCCTTAATTATTAGCTAATTCCCTATGGCCGAGGGGTTAACGCTCTTGACTGCGAATCAGTGGCGATTTGTGATTGGAGTTCGGACACGCCGACCGTTGAGAATTAACTTCCTGCACTGAAGATTGCGTTAGCATGAAACATCGATGTCTGTAGGTAATAAATAATTAATATTTATTTATAAATATTATATATATATATATATATATATATATATATATATTATAGGATTGTAGTTTAGTAGAGTATTATGTATTAGAATATTACTTCACGTTTCTCATTTGTAATCTCATATTTCTATTTGTTATTCAGATTCACCAATAAACTAGTCTGACAAAGAGTAATTCGTGCTTACTCATTTATGTCTGACTAGTTTACTCATGTGTGGCTGCTACAGTAAGAAGACAGAAACCATAAAAAGTTATCACACCTAAAGTTCAAGATGTCAGGAATCGGATGCACAGCCCCTAACTGCGAGGTCACCTTTGACGACACTCTAGCACCTGAGATACTCACCTGGCTTATCTACCTGCATATCAACACAGCCCATCCTCCACCACCAGTGGCTATGGTAACACTAGCTAAGGTGGAGAAGGTGAAACGGTCTATGATATTCACAGCCTGCTCAAGCGAGGAGTTCGCCTACTTCAAGCAAAGCCGCCTGCCACCTCCAGAGCACCGACGTCATCTTCCAGTTAATTGAATGCTGTGACTATTCACTGTTTTTTTACCTATGTACCTATACGTTTCGTCCTTTATAATCGGGACTCATCAGCATAGAGATATGACTATTCACTACTGGTCATGCGATTCGAAACCCCGGATTCTGAGCATTTTGTAACTCAAAACCCGACGTCCAGAACTGTGTAAGTTCCTAGGATTTTTGAAGCGTTTGATGCAGTATTTTTCTACTCTAGAAGAATTAGAAGAGAGAAAATCAACTCCACTTTATATAGTAGATAATAAATAAATAAATATATATATATATATGCTCTGTATTTTTTTATAAAAACTTATTGCGTATTCATGATAGATTCAATTATATATCATCGAATGTTATTGTTTTTTAAATAGAATCAAGTAATTAGCATCGAATGTTTTTGTTTTTTAATCACCGAAATTTACTTTCTAAATAGTGCTGTCATGGAGTGTTGATTCCTTTTAATAATCAAGTAGTATATTACCCACACATTACGAAAGAATACATTGTTATGTTTACCGAATTGCAAACATAGAATAACAGTATGTTTTTTTAGGGGGGGAGGGGTCACCGGAAAGTTAAATTACTTACATTTAAAATAATAAAAAACATGTATGGTTAAAAAAGAATATATTAAATCTAAGTGGCAAGGTGAAGAAAATACACGTAATCGCCTAATAAAACTACCCCCCCCCCAAAAAAAACGCATCAGATTTATATAGCAAAAATAATTACTAACTTTTTCACCCTCTACTAATTACTACCACACTAAAAACATGAGATTCTGTTTTTTTTAGGCGATTACATGTGAAAACGGAACTAACGAATTCTAACTTTTGACGGCATTTAATCATATTTTTTACCACTAAGTCCGTGTGGCAAGGTCACGAAAATATACGCACTCGCCTTAAAAACTATACTCCCTCCCCAAACAAAAAACGCATCGGATTTAGTTCCTCTAGCAAAAAAAATGTTTTTTTTTAACACTCATCTGTGACTAAAGTAGTATTCATTGAGCACATTCATTTGCTAAATTAACAATCAGTCTGTTATATTTTCTCCGAGCAGCACCGGGACACCGAGTCCTGCTAGGTATATATAAAGTAGAGTGAAAAATTTCCCTATACTGTTAACACCAAAAGCTATATATAAAAAAATTATGTTGTCAGTTACTTATGCCAATTGCTGGTATGTGTTTAAAAAAACAACATTTATTTTCATTTGAATTAATCAATTTTTATATTTAATTTGATTAGCAGTTCCTCTATTAATTGCTAATGTAAAAGATGGAGTCACAGGATATATCCCTCTGTCAGTCAGAAGTCTTCTTACTGTTACTCGAATCAATGGGTTCAAATATTTCGTAGGGTACATAATTTTCGCTACACTGCTTGTTAACTATAGATGCTCAAATATGTAATAATCATTTGCAGTTTCTTACATCAAGGCTTATTATTTAACTTAGAACAAACACCGAACAGTAATTTTAAGATTATTACCTTTATAAATATTCATAAAAAAGCTACATAAGATACATTTATGACACCATTAATGCTGTAGTTTTGCTTATGCGCTCCCATAACTTTCATTCTGCTTAATAGTACTTCTGTAAGATATAAAATTCTATTAATTCCACTTGTTATATCTTCTCACTGTTGAAACATATCTTTTCTTTTCTTAATATGTACTAACATCTGTGATACACTGACACTGACTCATTGCCCATGCTCAGACAAGTATTCTTTGCTTCTGTTGCTTTTAATAACATGACATGTTTCTTCCTTATTTTAATTATTCTTATTTCTCACAGATAACTTTAAAAAATGAACTTGCTTATCATGATGATGACAATATTTTTATCGCCTTCCGAAAATATTTATCTAATTGTTTATTTTGATTGTCTATGATTCTACTACTACTACTACTACTACTACTACTACTACTACTACTACTACTACCAATAGAGAAATATTTATCCAATTATTTGTTTTATCTCTGTTGTTTTTAATAACATGTGTTTCTTCCATTATTTTGAATTCTTTTTATTTCTTATTTACCAAAAACTTTTTCATGTAACTCTATGTCAGTATAAAAGCAAAAACATAAGTAAATTGTGAAACTGACAACGTAAGGATGGTCTTAATTCTCACCTGGGTCTTACTTCTCCATATTGTATGAAGTATTCCCCAAAATGATGCCCTTGGAACATTTATTAGTCAAAAACTATTTATCTGACCAAGCTGAAATTTTGCATGGTGGTTATTGTTATCAAAGCGCATCAAATTCATAGATAAAATTTAATTAAATCGGAAGTTGAAATTCCGTCAAAATTTGACCGTGACCGTACTTGTCAAGGTTAAATATTAAGATCAAGGCCATATAAGATATGAGACTTCATTGGCTACAATATGAGAGAGGTGGCGAATCTCTACGATGAACAGGACCAAACTTATCGCCATAAGTGTGACCTTTTCCATGACCTTGACCTTGATTATTGACCTAGATATCTAAAAACTAAAATCAGTTTTCAGATCATGACTGATATTTTGATCAAGTTTAGCGACGATTGGTTAAGCGATGTGGCTGCTAGGCTGTACGCTAACAAACAAGCATAGTGGCAAACTCGACCAAAAACAATCTCCGCCTTAGTGGAGGTAACACAATTACTTATGATGATAATGTTATTATCGCCTTTTGTTTACTTGTCTATAGAAAATATTTATATAATTGTTTGTTTTATATCAATTGTTTTTAATAGCATGTGTTTCATTCTTATTTTTAATTCTTTTTCTTATGATGCCCACTGTTATGTTATTTTCGCCTTCCGTTTCATTGCCTATAATTCTACTAATGCCGCTACACCTACTACCAATAACACTAATACTACTAATAACTTGATAAAAAAGTAGATTTGATGCTGCTGTTTCTATCGGCTACCACTTCATCAAATTCGAAAGTAATCCCACACACGAATGTCATATTTATTTTTTTTTTTTATTTTTATTTATAAATTTTTTTACACTTACTATTTTTGGGCTGTTTCAGAGAGCATGACTTCTATAATATCTTTTATTTTATTTACTTATTTAAAAATTAAGTTTAAAATAAATAGGAAAATTTAACAGAAAAAAACACTCTTCCTGAAAATAGACGTCTTAATTTTATGTTAGATGATAGATTTTTACATTTTTAATTGTTTGCTACATGAAAATTGTTACTTTTTCGCTATTCCTATTTCAGTCACGTTAATTATTCTGAGTTAAATGGCTTCTTGCATCTATTATGTAGCATTTTTTACCTGTTAAAGGTAACATATTTCATTCCCACTGCCCTCTCCCCCAAAAAATTATATTCCTGGCAACGCCGGGTAGGGCCAGCTAGTATAACTATTTTGTTTTTACATCTCAGAAACAGTTACATGGTAAATAGCTGATGATCTCTTTTTCTATTTCATTTTTATTTTAGGATTCTTCTTATGGTTAACAACTGATATTTGGTATTTTGAGAACATTCTAGCACTGAAATCAGCTTATACAAGTTCTAAGTCTGCAATATGGGGATTTAGTTAATATTCCAAAGTTAAACCCCTTGGAAGCCGTATTTTAATGTTAGGATAGTACCGCTATCACTATGAATATGGAAGAGGAGAAAGCACTGTATTGTTAGCAGTGGAGGCTGTTTCTAAAATAATTTATCGCTGTAATCTAATAACCGAATGTATTGTTTTTTTAAA
>OY744524.1:138093005-138110505 GCA_963556195.1 Sepiola atlantica
AATTGAGCATATATTTGGCCGTTACTGTTTTGGAGTTTAATAATATGTCTTCTAAAGAAAAATAGGGAGAGAAAATGGGTTTTAGGATTATACTTGTGAAGAGATAAAAAAGTTAAACAAAGACAACATCAAATTCAAGTTTGAATTCTGGATTAAAGGACTTTAAATCAATTCCAAAAAAAATTAAATAAAGACATCATCCGGGCGGTCTAAGGGCAGTAACTCTGCAGGGTTTTTGAATGATTTGTATTCGGGATTTAACATTATTCACTAAGGTATAGTGAAGGCTTATGGGAGTAATAATATTGGTATACTGATTAAGACTGATTTAGAGATAAGAGTAAGGATTGGGTCGGCAAGATTGGATCTGTTTGGGAGATATGGGAGATTAGCATTATGGCTGAGAAATGGTGTGGACTTATGGGAGTAATAATAATGTGAAATGGGGGTGTTTCCCTCTTAATGGCTGGACAAATATTATTGGGAAAGTTATTAATTATTGCTCTTGAGTATTGGTGTGGATATGGGCCGATTAAGATATTTGTTCCTATTTTTTAATTTTATTCGTATTCATGAGGAGTGATAGTTGGAGAATTTTCCGGAGTGGAAGTCGGTATTTAGTAGGGCAATTATGGAGTTATGTATTTGGCAGAGGACGGGGGGTGCTAGGCCTTTATGTGTATCGGTAAGTCTAATTTATGAGTAGTGCTTGTCTCCTGTGGATGCATCCTTTAAAGATTTCATCTCGGATATTCAAACAGACTGTATTTGGGTCAATGATGGCCCTTAATATATGGTATTTTTCTGTGTCACACAGAGGACATCTATTTATGGCTGGAGAGAAGGATGGTCTTCCCTCAATTACTTTCCATTTGATGGTGAAGCGTGTCTTTTCATATTTAAGTTCCTATATCCGGGTCGCAAGTGCCGTATTTGCCTTGCTTTTGTATCTGAAGGTGTTTCTGTTTGTATACAATCTTTGCTTGAAGCTTCCCTGCGTCATGCCAATGTATTTTTCTACTCTACTGCTAGTCTGGATTGTGACGGTGGCTTTATATATGAGGGAATCGATTTTGCAATTCCCCTCTAGGGGCAGTTATTTTTGTCCTGGCATGAGCAGTCTGTGTTTACAATTGCTTTGGGCTCCGCAGAGATGATTTTTCTTATGGATGTGGCAGTGGAGTAGTTAACCTTAATAGAATTTCTGTTAAAAAGTTTGTGCAGGTTGTGTGTGGGGAAGGGAGTGTTTTTCGAGTAAGTTGAGGAAAAGGTGGCCTACCTTTGTCTTGGTATTAGTGGAATAGGGTGGGGAAAACCAGATCACCGACCTCCTTCTATTACGGTTCCCCCGTGATTGATCTTGAGTGGGGCTGTATGAGATCTCTTCTCTGAACCCGCTGTCGCGGAGCACTTTATTGTAATAGGCTGCTGCCTGGTTGAAAATTTTGGGACTGGATGAGAGGTTTGAAATTCTTTGGCTAATATTATTGACTAAATTTTAAAAATATTATTTGAAAATAGTATTTTCATTCGATGTAGACCAGGTTGTCATAACAATCAACTCAAACATCAAAAATAATCCGGAAAAAATTAACTTATTTAAAGAATGAATATTTATTCAGACAAATTATTTTTTAAAGAAAAATTTTCATGTTTTAAAAATTAAAAAATTTAGTACAACACCATTTTATTATTAAGTATTAATTTAATGTTTGATGTCTAGTCTACACAAATTACACGAAATAATAATTTGCACTAATATTTCTAATGAACTAATGGGTTAATTCGATTTTGTGATCGTTAATTAATAAGCACTGAAAATTTCATTTAAATTGGTTGATTTCCTGAATTTTGGTGAATTTTTAAGGGAAGGGAGGGGTCAAAATGCCCATAGTATGACTGTTCAATTGATCTCGTTTGTTACTTTAGAGCATGACGTCAGTTTCCAGTGAACAGGCCTGCTATAACGACGGCCACGGAAGAGACCGACATAAGTTGCCTTGGAAAGAACTGCTGCAGAGAGATCGCATAGCATGGAAGCTCTCTGCAGTTGATCCTCATCATAGAGTTTACTGGAGCTGTGGAGTGAGATCTACCATGCGTGCAGCTAGCCAGCTACCTGGATGGAAGCCCAACGTTTAATTATCAATATCACAAAACGATAATACAAATAAAAATGACAACATTTATATGCAATATACTTCTTCTACTTATAGCGATTTTCGTGGCCCAGTTGTAAGTGTGCCAGGCTTCAGTCACTAAGGTCCTGATTTTGAATCTGGCTAGGTCTAGCCACACTGATTAGTCGTAGACAGGAAAACATGTGTCTGTGGATAATTATTTATATATATATATATATATATATATATATATATATATATATATATATATGTATCACAGGAATATATGTTATATGTACATCAGTGAATCGTTCGTAAAACTTCCTTTTTGATCAAAACAGCTTCAATAATTTTCTGTTATCCGTATGAAGAATTTATTTTAGGATTTTCCAACATTTTTTGATTACTTTGTGATCCTAATCTTCTCTGAAATTGCTGTGTTGTCTCTTTTCACTGCCTTTATCAAAGAAACTTCTTGGCAGATTCTCTTGTGAGAATTCCAAAATGCAATTCCCAAGTCATCTCATAGATATCATGTCATTAACACAGAGAATACCAACATTCTTATACCAGAGCTAACTAATTCTGACTGACCCATACCGAAGGAGGTTCAATCTTGCTGAAGTAACGCTTTCAACAGTGCCCAAGAAGTTTTACTTTTTTTGTTTTGTTAAAATGTGGTTGAAAATAGTTACATATAGATAACAGTAACAAAATCTCTTTCTCTATAACAAAAAGTCAGTCGAGTTTTCAAAGTCAGAACCAAATAGAAATTCGTTTGACATATCTTGATTTAGGCTAGCATATTTTTTGTTAGTTTCCTCACTATGTTATTGGCATGGATATACTTCATTCTAATTCGTTTCTTGGTACTGCTACAGCTTTTGGACCAGACAAAACCGACTTTTGGTTCGGCTTTTCCCGACTGTTTACGTAAACAGTTGGAAGATGCCGAAGTGCTTCTCCAATCAGAAGATGAGAAAAGCAGACGACAAATTAAATTGTAAATTGATTAAATCGTAAATTGGTGATTGTCAAGAATTTCAATAGAGAAAAAAAACGGGGTGAAAAAAAAAGGCAAACAATAACTGTTACCAAAAAGAATAAAAGTAGGTTAGGGTTAGGGTAAAAAAAAAACGGTTTGGTTTTTGTCTGGTTCACCAGTACCGAAAAAAAAATTTTTTTTCTTAATTTAGCTTTCTTGTGAAAAAAAGTGATAAAAGTTGTTTCATTAATTTCTTCCATCAAAAAATAAATAATTTTTCATAAAAATAGGGATACGGTGAGTGTTTTTCTGGCTTTAAATGTTGTTTCATTTTTTTCCTGTTGGAACGTCCCATCGTTTTAATTTTGACGCCGGTTCGTTTTCATTCGACTTTTTCCGGCTGTTTACGTAATTCTACCTCGGCAAAAGTCGATTTTGTTTGGCTCAAAAGCTGTACCAGTACCCGTTTTTTTTCTGCTAATATTTTAATAATTAGTAGATACATTTTTCATTACTATCATAAACAAACGCGTTACTTTAAGCCCTTCATATTAAATAAATATTTCGCAATTTTGTCTCCATACTTCGGCGAGCTGATAGTAATTTACATTATGTTTAAAAGTGAGTTTTTCTTATTTTCATTTTTCTCTCATCATTTTGTATTTCCTATGAATTAATAGCTTTAAAATCGAGCGGACATATTACAAAACGTTTGAATTAAAATATGATAAATACTTTTATTTGTTAATTCAATAATTTAAAAATAATTAAAAACTGACCTTGTGCCCAACGTTGCATCTGGTAGAGGCAAGTAAACACGGACAATGTTAATTTTTATGAAAAAAAATATTCTGTTCTGTCTTCGTTCGTAGTAGTAGTAGTAGTAGAAATCCTTCATGACTGGGAAAATGTTTATTTTGGTCCCAATACATAGTGTCCCGTGTTGATAACTGTATGAGAACATAATTTTTTTAAATATGTAAAAATAAAACGCTGTAGTTTTTAAACAAATATGGGTGGATAATGATTGTATTTAGAATAGTAAATCATTTGCAACAAAATCGTTCTCGCAAACTTATGCTTAAAGCTTCTTTTTTTTAATTATTAAATATCTATTATTAATGGAAATTTGATATTATTACATAGAGAAGGCCATGTTTGAGTGACACCTAAAGGGTCAGAGGTGACACCAAATGGACGCCGCGAAACTACGTGGTTTCCAATCGAAGATTTTCTATCTCGTTCCTGGCGATATTTCAAACAGAGCAGACGTATCCAGATGCTGTCCCCAATCTGGGTCAGTGCATGCGGTGTAGCTGATATAGTGAGACAAGCTATCAGTCTATCTATCTGTCTTTATCTCTCTCTCACACGCTCTGATGTTTTATATGACTGTCTCTCTTTTTACATAAGTATAATTTTACTCCTCCAATCTGTATTTATTTATGAATTGCAAACTTTAGGAAAGTATACATATTTAGTATACATACGGTTAGTTGTCAAATATGGCGTTCATTAAAATAAACAGAAATTTATATTCCTAATTGAACCTACATATATAAATGCTTTAATAATGTGAGTTTTATTACCTTTGTTTTTATTTCCTGATGTTGTGGGCACGATTTTTTGGCCTTTCCTTCTGATGAGCTGCACTCATAGAAAATTCAAGATATATAACTCTATATTTTTGCTCTCTAAGTGTTAACGAAACGGACTGTCAAAAAATGGATCGTTTTAGAAATGAATAAAACATGGTTACTGGATCTAACTTTTCATTATTTATTTATACATGCTCTGGAGTTAAAAACTGAACATCTATTGAGCTTAAATCCTGAAAATTTGACTATTGATAATGAATATATATATATATATATATATATATATATATATATATATATTATTGTGTGTATTTAGGCAGCATTCTTCTCTTCAATCAAAGTACATTATTAAAAATAACAGAATTCTCTGCTTAATTATATTTTTTTAAATTGATCTTTTTTGTGTAAAAATAAAAATAAATAATGTATTTTCCATATATATATATATATATATATATATATATATATATATATATATATATATATATATATATATTACCACTGAAATATGTGCATTATGTTTAAAATAATCCAACTAGTGTTTATATTGATTCTGTGAGAAATCATTGTGAAGTCCAAATTCCACAGAGATTTGTCTCAATGCAGAAAACTGATGTCCAGCACTTAAGCTGATAATTTATACTCACTGACTTCTTCCACTTATCCATCCCATTATTTGTCCAAACTCTTACCCTTGCCCACATTCCAAATGTCTTCCTTCCTTCAGCCTTGATGGCCAATTCTTATTTTTCACTTGACCAATCAAAATTAGGCTGGTTGTATTCTGCTGACTCATTGAGATATCTGCATTTACAAGACTACCTCTCAATGAATGAAACTGAGTGTATACAAATATTTATCATAGTATAAATCTTATAATAAAAATATTTGTCTGTCTGTCTGTCTGTCTGTCTGTCTGTCTGTCTGTCTGTCTGTCTGTCTGTCTGTCTCTCTCTGTTTGTCCAAGCTCTCTACCAAGATAAAACAGAACATATCTTTTTACTAAGGAGTCACGAATTATTACGGTCAAAAGCCACTCAAAGATAAGAGTTAATGAGATGGATAGATTGTCAGTTGAATGATGAAAAATATTATGAGAGGCAGTAGCGGACAAAGATTAGGGGTGGCAAAATACCCTCCAGTCGTGACCAAGCCTCCAAAGCGCATGCATAGTTTAAAATAACATATTAACTGGGAACCACCCTCGTTGATATTACATTTCATAAACTGAAATTTCATTAAATGTTTACCATTTAAAATTCAATTTCTATTGTCTGGTGAGAGGAAGTAAAACATCTCTTTTTGCGACAGCGTAAAGAAAGCATTAATTTTACGGCATATGACTTCGAGGACCTACGGTTTTTCAACACGTGTTCCCATGGGGTGTTTTCGTTACTGAAAGTGATTGAGTTACCAGATATGTAAGTGTTGTGTATGCTCCTTGGCGCGTCTTGCACTGCGCACAGATGCACATCTTGTTGACCTTAGTGGCTTCAGTGTATACCTTGCGTACTGTATCTGAATTTGCCGAGCTCACGCGACGCTTGTGGCTCAGCTAATTCAGCTTAAGTACGCTGCCCTATACACGCTAAACCCTTTTAGATTCAAATCACAATAAACAAACGACGAGAACATGCTCTTGCTCTTACGGGAACAACAGTAAGATAGATAGTTTTATATAAATTCAACGTTTTACAAAAATTCTACAAAAAAAAACTTAGCTTTTGATTAGGGATTGCAATTTTGAGATTTCGGACGAAAATTCCAAACTCGAATTTCGATATTGAAGGCCTCAAGATTTCGAGATCAAGAAGTTATAAATGTTACAACAAATATGACACTTATTGGCAGTTATTTGAATATGGCGGTTGATTTCTCTTTTTAGGTTTACACCATAAGGCTTGGTATCTATATAATAAAGTAAAATCGATTTTTCCCTGTCACTTTCACTATTATAGATTTAGAATCAAAGTTTCATATATTAATCTTTTCTGCCAGCCACAAATGCTAAGTCCCTAAGTGTATTTCCAGAAAATATGCGTTCATTTCGTTTTCTTTGAAAATTTCCGGGTTACCTGTTTCTTCCAACTAAGTATTTCATAAAAAAAGGTGGCAGATAGTTTCACTCGCATCATAATATCTACTCCTACTTACCCCAGTATCACAGGGGGCCAAGTGTTCGTAATATAATAATACCATAAACACCGTTTGTGTTTCATTTTTTATGCCACTCTTTCTTTGTAGCTACTATATATTTTCGATCAAAATAATAACGGCTTCCTTCTTCTTTCCACATTCCAGAATACTAACATACTCGCTTCATTATTAATACTTATATTGACTTTTTCTTTTTACGTTCATTTTACATTTTTAATATCATACGATTTATGTAACAGCAAAATAATAACGGCTTCCTTCTTCTTTCCACATTCCAGAATACTAACATACTCGCTTCATTATTAATACTTATATTGACTTTTTCTTTTTACGTTCATTTTACATTTTTAATATCATACAATTTATGTAACAGCAAAATAATAACATTACCGGGTCATTCCTGAAAAAATTAAGCTAATTCGGATTACTTATTTAGAACTCGGATTTTATTTGAGAATAGCAGAATACACTTCAGATTCTATTTCCGAACGGTTCAAAAACAACAAAAACTTAAGACGTCTGTTTCAGTAAGCTTTTCGGTAAGATTCTTGTTACAGTTACGTTTTACTGTTATTTATAATTTTTTATTACTGTTATTTATATTGTTAATGCTGTTGTTATTCTTCTTTCGTATTATTAATGTTTGTAATGTTGCCACACAGAAGCTCTATTGATACATAGTTTTTATATTGGGGAGATATTAGTCCCGATTTAAACCTATAGTAGAGGGAGTCCAGTCCTCAAAAACTTAGAACAATCTATTTTATTTTATTTAAAAATATTTACTTTTAAATACTGGCGAGGGGGGTAGCTACTATTTACAACTATAAGGTAGGGAGCCTAGCCTCCACTTTAAACTTAGATAAATCGCTTTGATTTACTCATTTACACAAATATTTGTATAACAATTATTTTTTTATCTTCATATAAAACATTGTTAAATCCTATTTTAATCACCTAAATTACTTACAGGGAAATCTTTTTTATGATTTTTTTTTCCAGAATTAATACTCTAATGTTTATTCTTAAAAATTAAATCATTATTTTATTTTTCCCCCGAGCAACGCTGGGACACGGATCCTGCTAGTTAATCATGTTTGTAAATTCTGTTGACAGCGAGTATAGGGTGCATAGACTCAAGCTATTTTTGATGTGATACCGATACATTTGATTTAAATCCTAATATATGTAACAAATATTTCAATAATTAATTCTGATTTTACCATAGAGTAGATAATTCAATTTAGGGAGCTGATTATCTGACAAGCCTCCGGTTTTTGAATTGGTTCACTTTGGCATAGATATTTTTAGGTTGTTATGTTATCAAGTTGTCACCATCAAGTACCATCACCTACATCAACTTGTCACCTCTGGATTTTACGTTATGCTCTCTCTGATATGTACATGTCTATTTGAAAATTTGCTTCAACTGTTCAATGTCTTGACTTAAGTCGTTATTTGTATAGATATTGTTCTTAATGTATATATATATATATATATATATATATATATATATATATATATATATATATATATAAAGATGTCACAGCTACTCTAGGAATATGGAGACAATACGAGCATGGTTGAGACAAATCTAAAGAATGTAGAATTCAAAGTTGGATATGATGTGCCAATGGAATAGAGCATTGATAGAAGTAGTAGAGACAGGTATGAATATGAAGAAATTGATGTAGTTCTTGAAAATGACGAAATTTAAGGGGTAAAGGCAGAGACTACTGCATTTGAAGACATCGCATTTTAGCCTGAAACTTGCTCAAGCCAGTTGCTTGTTGATCGTGTGATATTAGGACCTAAAATATTTAAAAACAAAGATGAATCGTTTGTTTCAACTGTAAGACCGGGGCGAAAACCTACTTTAAGGGTAATGCTACAACACTGGTTTTAACAAACTATGAAGAATGGAGAAAATGCTTTGAGATAATGGTTGCTGTACTCAAAGGCGAACAAATCGTTATACTGTTTCCGTTTCCAGCTCTTCCTGGGGACGCAGCAACGTAAATCAAGCCTATAAAGCAATCCTGGATTCAACAAGTTCTTGAAGCTTCATCCCAAAATTTCTATTCACAAAAAATCGTCTGACCACTAAATAGTGTTGAATGATTTTAAGTTGTTGGAGATGAAGGTAAAACCCTCGACAATAAATTCCAAAAACAAATTGAGAGAAGAAAACAAAATTGGAGAGAGATCTTAATACGGTTACTTGATGTTGTAAAGTTTCTGGCGAAGTAAAACCTATTTTTAGAGGGCATATAGAAGATGTAGATTCTTCCAATAAAGGAAATTTTATAGAACTGGTCGAGATCATGAGTAAGTATGATTCAGTTTTTGGAAATCATTACCTGAAAGAATCAAATGATAACCGGCGGTATTTGTCAAGGAAAATCCAAAATGAATTCATTAACATCTTGGAAAAGCATATGAAGGAAAGCATATTGAATCGAATTCGAAAAACTAAATATTTTGCGATCTTACTAGACAACACTCTAGATATTTTTCATGCTGACCAGATGAGTTTCATATGCTGTTATTGTTGAAGACAAAGAAGTGGAGGTGCAGGAATGATTTCTTGATTTTCTTCCCTGTACAAGGAGAGAAAGCTTGTGATATCAAGAAGTTGATTTTGGATCGAGTATATGATAACCTTGATTTTGAAAAATGTCGAGAGATAGGATTTGACTATGCGGCTACTATGACTGGAGTTTGTGGTGGTGTTCAACATCCCCTAAGAGATATAAATGAAAAAGTTAAATTCGTTCCATGTTCTAACCATAGTTTGACTTTATGTGGTGTTCAAGCATAAGCTGTGAATAGAAGTGTAGTAACATTTTTCGAGGTGATTAAAAGACTCTTGACATTTTTTGCTGGATTATCGTTGCCAGCAATCACAGGTGTAGAGTCTTATCTTTGCATGTGAATCTGATGATGAAGCGTTTAATAACTACCCGCTGTAGCATGCATTATGAAACAATTTGTGCAGTGAAAATAGGATTTGAAGGAGTGATTCAAACACAATTCATTATCATCTGCTTCAGAAAATTGAAAATTTCTCCTTTGTGTCGCATTTGCTTTTCTAAGAAGAAATACTGCAAGAAATAAATCTGACCTAAAAACAAGTAAAGAACTGGGCAGTGGTTTGGATGTCTGCATAACTCACATGGAAGCAACCAAAATTTTCTTTAACCGTAACAGGGAAGTTCAGGTGTCTGAATCAATAAATCTATATAAAACCAAGTGATAAGAAATGGGAATTCCAGTTGAAAAGCTGATTAGAAGAAAGAGAAAGCTACCTGAGGAAACTAAAGATGATATTTATCAAATGCAAGAAGTTAAAAGAGATCTATACAAATGTATGATTGGATTGTTACTGAACTGGAAGCAAAATTTGACTCTATGTATTATCTATGAACTATCTTCTCTGGATTATCGTCGGCAGCAATCCTGGAAGACACAGAGAAGTTGCAACAAAAATGTAATAGTCTCGGCAAAGAATACGCTGTGGACTTGGATGTTTCTATGTTGCCTTCCAAAGTTCTTCGTCTTCAGTTTTTTTAGCGACAGCTTCCAAGGAGGAAAGTGGTATAAGTCTAACAGTGATGACCAAATAATCAGCTATTGAATGGCTGAGATGGATCTATCAGTGGCAAGTGCAAGAAACAGTGCCAAATATTGTTATTGCTCTGCGGCTGTTTTTACTCTTAGGGTTTCTGTTGCTACTGCAGGGAGAAACTTCTCAAAACTAAAGCTTATTAAAACTTATTTTAGATCGAGCATGTCACAAGATCGTCTTTCAAATTGGTCGCTCTCATCAATTGATCATGAAACTGTGAAGCTGATGGACTTTGACAAAATAATAAATGATTCGCAAAGGCAAAATTCAATAGATTTGTTATCAGCTAATTTTTTAAAAATTGTTGTTTTTCTAATTTATTATTTTTCATTGTTATTTAAATCAACACCATTATAAATCTTTAATTTCTTTTTTTCCTCCAAGAAAAAGAGGCGGATCTTATGAATAGGGCCCCAAGTAGCATTTTGCCTCGGTACACCACTGATGAGAAGATTGAAAATGATGAGTGGAATAAACAAAGTTCGATTACTTATCAGGATAATTTATAGCAAGTATTTATTGACATTGGATTTGAAGATAACCATGTTGTAGTCTACAGGTAAGCAGTCTTGTGGTAATGTGTTCCACAATATCGTTGGGTCAGAGTGAATGCTGGATATCCATGAATAAAAAGTTTGGATAAAATCCAATAAACTTTAGAGATGAATATAAATTTTTATAAAATTTGAAAATAAGATTTTTTTCAAGTATTCCTGATGAAGGCGTCTGATAATAAAGATGAAACATAAAATTTATGAGATGTTTTGATTGTATTGTTTGATGTATCCGCTTTTTCCACTCACCTCTAGATATAGAACATTATAAAAATAGTAATATAATGTTCAAGGCTGAGGGCAGGAGTACATACACAGTGGTCCTCATTCATTACCGGGTACAACCGGGTAGACATTCTAGTACCAATTATAAATAACTAGAAGAATACCCGTCCCAGGACGGGCAAAATTAATTTCCCTAACAGAACAGTTTTGCACCAATTTTATGTTACCTTACATAGATTAAAATCAAGATATAACGATACTAAACTATGTTATGAATCCTTATTCTAATTCACTACATGATTTTGATTCTAGAAAATGTCTAAAATTTAAAGCTTAAGTTTAAGGAGTCTTAAGAAGAAATTGAAATTAAGGGAATCTTGCTTCATTGGTGCCTAATGGTTATTTAATGCAAATTTGATACATTTAAATTTTCAAATCGGTGATTGTGCTCATATGCTCCTAAAATCCCTTTTAAAATACTCCAAAATAACTGAAATTTAGGGAATATTTATTAATTATGTCTAATACCTATTGTTAAAATTTCACAAAAATCTGATGTATTTGAATTTTCACGAAAGGTATCCACCCCCTTTTTACCCTCTTTGCATGAAACTAAACTAAACTAAATATAGCCCACATTACTCACTCTTATGCCTAGCAGCTGTGTTCCAAAATTCATAATAATCGGTTAATTAGTTTAGGAGTGACTTCTGTACATACAAATATATAAACATACCTAACAATATAAAAATTATAAATCACTGAGAATTATTCATATAAAAAAGTTTGGTACTAATATACTCCCTGTTAGGTGATTCACAAATTTTCAATATAAACACTGGACCCAGACTTTATAATCAATCCAGCATGAGGGAGATAATTTTATTTCAGACTCTACATAAGAAATAACATTTTGTTATTCTTTTATTTAACAAATACTTGATTTTTTATATTAAAATTTGATAAATTTATTTTATCGTTTAATTTGATAATGGAAAAAGTTAGTGCTTCTACAGAATTCGAACAAAATTAAACCGACTTTTGCAAATAAGATTTATGTAAACAACCGTCGTCGTCGTCGTCGTCGTCGTCGTCGTCGTCGTCGTCGTCGCCGCCGCCACCGCCACTATTATTATTATTATTATTATTATTATTATTATTATTATTATTAATAATAATAATAATAATAATAATAATAATAATAATAATATTAATAATGATAAAAAAAAACAAAAGAAGAAAATCTAAACTTTACAAACCCTCTTTTTTGTACACGTAATGCCAACATCTTTAGTGGCATGAGGTCAGCCATGTTTTCTTCTTTGTGTGTCTTTGAAGCATGTGGTCATACAACTGTTTCCCACTTTTTTATGAAGTCCTTTGCATTATTGTTGTACTCTGCAAGATCTTTCAAGCTACACTAGTTGGGCAGTATTGCTCATATAATTTTCTGCTTTTGACATCGAGTCCAGGTAGGCATTGAGTGCGGCAGCCTCTTGGGATGTTCTGCCTGGCTTGGTGCACAAGTCCTGTGATGCTCTGACTGACAAACACAATATCAGGATTGTATCCTGCTTTCCATTATCTGCTGTTGAAGGACTTTGGTTGCTTTGCATCGTGGATCAGATTAAGCTGGTTGGTTTCAGCCAATGCTTCAACTGCATCTCATCCGCATTATTTATAACGTATCCCAATTGAGTGCTATGGTTTTTAAAGTTGCCAATCACAATCTTTAGTTTCCCAATTGGTGATGGCATATCTAACATCACAAGTGGTGTGGGAGGTGGTTTACATACTGAGGAGGTGATTCCTCTGAGCTCAGCTGTTAGGACTTCGATGTTATTTTAATGCATCTTTGCTGTTGATTCGGTGATTGTCTCATTTTTGTCTAGTATGATGCTTCAATGTTTCTCATGTGGTCTTTCTATGATGGTAGTCATTTTATCCACATGAGGGCGGGGATGTTTAGGCCCATGGTGAGTTTTTTGTAAGCAGAGAATATCACACGGATGCTCTCTGCAGAGTTTTGCAATAAGTTTTTCTTCGGTTGGGGATAGTATTTCAATGTTTAAGGATGTGATGGTCAATACTGGTTTTGGAGGCAGGCGCTGTCCTTTCTTCATACTTTGGACTGATAATTTACTGACATTTGTTGAGCTTATAGACACTGCTCGTTTTTTTGGCTCGTCTTTTCATTTGTTTCAAAGTGTTTCGTAGAATTCACAGGTTATAGGTTATACTTGGCAGGGATCACGACGTGAACGCTACTACCTTGATACACTGGTCGGACATGTGTGAAAAAAGAAAAATATCCAAGTTAGTTTTTTTTTAATAATATTAACTTGGTTTCTGGATTTTTGAGATGAGGATTGATAATATTTATTATTTGGATTGTTCGGACTACTTTTCTCATCTTGGGTGTTATTCTCACAACGTTTTGGCCAAAGACGGTCAGAGATTACATCGATCGAAACGTTGTGAGAATAACACCCAAAATGAGAACAGTAGTCTGAACAATCCAAATAATAAATATTAATTTCTTATCGTATTTTGAAAAGTTTGAATGAAATATTTTCTGGGAAGTTTCTCCTTTATCTTAATGTTTTTCAATACTTTAAAAAAGTTAAGTCTAACCATTTCAGATTACCAAGCACTCTTAGTCTGATTGATTGCAAGTGACCAGGTTGAAAGCATCGGACATATGAAGAGATGGAAGCGAGCATATAGAAACATATCGAAATAAGTATATTACAAATAATGATTAAGTTCTTAAAATACTCTGAAAGTCTGACTAAAATATCTTCTGGGAGATCCCTCTTTTTTATCATAAAGTGTTGAATATTAAATAAAAACAACGAAAAGGAAGAATTCGCCCCCATTTTCTTCTTGAGTCTCATTATGTAGTTGTGTTTCATTTGTTGTAACTGCACCTATTTCTTTATGTGCGTGTGATAGTGCACCTTATCTCTCACTTTTGTGACAGGACCATAGATAAACTAAGTCTGGGCCTGGTGTTGTCACATACACCAAAATATGACAAATGTTGTATAATCAGAATAAAAAATGAAAGTTGACACACCAACACTAAGAAAAGAAGAAAATCCCAAATTTAAAGAAGGACTATTTATTAGGCTGTTGACGTTGCCTTCTTCTCTGCTAGCAGCAGGAGGAGGAATATCGGGGTCACAATTGATTCTTAAGTCATTTATTCTATCACCCTGTTACTTTAAAGGTTCTGATTGAACGTCTACTACTCTCGTTCACTCTCTCATTGAGCCATGTGACGTCACATCCGTATCTAACCTACAGTAGGTCGAGCTGACTTCCTAATGCATAAGCTGACTCCGACTGAACCTAGCTTATGCGGTAACGTTCTCCTACAAACCTAAATCACCAAATATATACTAGCAAGCATACCCTTACTTGTTAACAATAGAACATCAGGAAACACCCCTATGAAAACTAACAGATATAAAACTGAGACAGCACAAACAGTAAAAGTGCATTGATCAATAACTACAAAATTAAAAAAATCACTGAGGAAGAAGCAGCAAAAGTCGAACACATCAACGAAATTATGAACGAGAACAAAACAAAATTCCCATCTCTAAGGAATGAAGAATGGAAGAAATTAAATTTAGAAACAGAAAAAGTGAACAGACTACCCCCATCAAAAACTATCACAGACTTAAACAACTTAATTTATGCAGGAGCTAATTCAGTAATTACAAGACTAAAAATAGAAATAAAACCTCGCCAAAAGAATGGACCCACATACACAAACGAAAAAGAAGCTAAAGCGATAGATAAGGCGAAAGAGAACAGAAAACGATGAAAGAGTGGCAGTGTGACTGACAAAGAAGAAGAAAAACTAAACAAGAAACATGCAGAATAAAAACAAAAGATACTAGCAAAAATGTGACGACTGAGACAATGCAAATATAAATTCGAACAGTAGAAACGAAATAGGACGTCTGAAAACAATGAACGCCAGTTTTACTAAAATATAAACAGAGGAAAAACAAGAACAGAACAACCAGACCTGACAGAAACAAAATACGAATGGCTGAAAAACATGAAAGAATATTTTCCGGAAATCGAAGAAAGAACAGAAATCGAAATTAATGAAAAAACAACCAAGCCGAACTTAAGAAAAATGGTAAATTGGAAAGTGGCAATACATGATGGAATACATGAGAAAATTCATGACACTACATGAAAGACTAATGTAAAACCTGAGGA
This sequence comes from Sepiola atlantica, assembly GCA_963556195.1. Taxonomy (NCBI): domain Eukaryota; kingdom Metazoa; phylum Mollusca; class Cephalopoda; order Sepiida; family Sepiolidae; genus Sepiola; species Sepiola atlantica. The sequence continues at coordinate 138,108,515 of OY744524.1, forward strand.
TATGTATAGACGAAATAACATACCAGAATGGATGACCAAAGGAAGAACTTCGTTAATAAAAAAATACACGGAGAAAAAATGATTCTAAGCAACTCCAGATGAATAACCTGCCTATCAACCATGTGAAAATTCTAATAGCACAACTGAGAGAACAGATCTATCACTCTCGTAATAATTGTGACCTACTCCCTGAGGAACAAAAAAGGATCCCAAAAAGCGATAAGAGGAACATATGACCTGTCAAAAGATCCTGAAGCAATAAAAAGGGTTAATAACTGCAAGAAAAACACAAAATTCGATGAAAAAGACATGTTAAACATTAGGAAATATGTGCAAGTACAAATCTCAATAATATTAAATAGATGGAGAAATTTAAGTTATTGGACATGCCGATTCATTCATTTTGCCCAAAACTGAAAACCTTCCCACCAGTAGTCTGAATAATACAAATAATACAATTTTTTTTATTTCCGTATTTCGATGAGTATTTATTCTTCTCCTTTCATCTTACGCACAAAAATATTTTTTTCCAAATTCAATATTCATTCTTCTTACACGTGTTTCATAGCAGGTGAGGAAAATATAGTGAGTTAGACAAAATACTATATATTTTCCTAACCTGCCATGAAACGCGTGTAAGAAGAATGAATATAAAATTTGGAAAAAATTATTTTTGTGCATAAGATCAAAGAATAATAAATAAATACTCAGCGAAATACTGAAATAAAGAAATTGACAATATACGCTTAAAAATTATATATTCTTTATAAAAACTTATATATATATGTTTTGATAAGGGTAACATTTTTCACAGAATCTAAAGACACCATTAAATTTTTTTGTTTGATTCCATCTGGGTTCACTAGGGGAAATTATCGGTAAGATCCATAAGATAACTGAAATATATTGAAACGTAAAGAAACGAAACTCATTTTATGAGTAGAGTTTCTTCGTTTCTTAAAACAAAAATAAAAATAAACAAAGAATATCACAGTGAAGTATGTATTTAAAAAGAGTTTTAAATATTTAGATAATTATTTTTATTTGTATTTTAAGATGTAAAATAATAAATTAAAAAGAATACGTTCCGATTCGTTAAAACCATTTCGCGTTTTACAGCTCTCAAAAAGAAACACAGTGTAAACAAGTAGTCTTTTTTTAAGAAAACACCACTGCATAAGAGTTTTTTTTTTACTTGACATCATATTGCGAATGTTATTTTTAAGCTTTTTTTTTTCAAGGCAAAAATTGTAACCCTGACTATATTTGAAATTATTTCCGACCAGCAATATATCTTCACACGAGCAACGTCGGATAAATACCGCTAGTATATATAAAATCCCGCTAGTATGTATATATATATATATATATATATATATATATATATATATATATATATATATATATATATGCGTGTAAGGAGAAAATGGATGAAGCGATTAATAAAGGAAAAGAAGTAGGTAGTAAAATAAATAAAGTATATCATTTTACTTATATATTGAATTTGACTTTAGCTTTATGTGGATTAAATAACACTGATTATATACAAGCAACAAAAAAACATTAAAATACCCCACCACCCTGTTGTAAGCACTTATGTGACATAAGATATGTTTCTCTTTGGAGAGGCTTGTTGTGGGGAGGAAAGTTTCTCTTGTTGGTGGAGAGGGAAGAAACACTTGGTTTGGGTTAGGGTTGGGGGTAGGGTTAGGGTCGTTACCACCAAGAATAGTTTTCTTCTTCATTTTTCTCCTCCATTTTATTGGATTTCAAGTGTGTTTACCCAAGTAAGCCTTGTTGCTTATGTGTCCTTGTGTTTCCAATTTCTTCCCTCTTGTAAACCACTTTTCTAGATTTCTCTAAAGGGTCCTTGTTATGGTAATAACATTGATCATATTTGCTTGACAGGTATAGTGGTAGGCTTACATACATACTCACAAGCATTTAGGGGTATGGCAATATATACATACACATACATAGATACAAACGAA
>OY744524.1:138115505-138123005 GCA_963556195.1 Sepiola atlantica
TGAAGTTAGGTATGTGTACATATTTTATATATTTCTATGTATAGGATTCACCATCATTATAAATTTGGAACACAGCTGATCGGCTGAAGAGTGAGTAATGTGGGCTATATTTAGTTTATTTTAATTTTAGTCAAAGAGGCAAAAGAAGGAGACGAAAACGTTTTGTGAAATTTTAAGAATAAGTTTGCGGCATCAATTAATAAATATTCCCCAAATTTCTGTTTCTTTGGCATATTTCAAAGGATTTTTAGGAGGCATAATATGGGCACAGCTATTAATCAAGATTCGTTCAATTTCAATTTCTTCTTAAGACCTCTTATTTTAAGCTTTAAATTTTAGACCTTTTCTAGAATAAAAATCATTTAATGGATTTGATCAAAATTGAAATAAGGATTCTAGACATAAGGTTTAGTATCATTATATCTTTGTTTTAATATTTGTAAGGAGACATAAAAGTGGTGCAAAAGATTTGTAAGGGGACATAAATTTGTATGGGGACATAAAACTGGTGCAAAAGATTTGTAAGGAGGCATAAAACTGGTGCAAAACTGTTCTGTTTGAGAATAACTTTTCCATGTCCTAGGATGAATATTTTTCACTCCGACTACTGAGTCAAATATGACTTTCGTATTGGGGTTCGAACCATGTGACTGGCAGGGATTGTTTCCTCCCATACTGATGATTGCAGGTTTGGCATAAAACACATGTGTATATGGGTTAATTTGAAAATATTATTTATAAATAATTATTCAAAGCTCTCGCTAGATTGAGCACTGTAAGTAAGTTAACAACAAGCTGTTGTTTATAGCATAATGCAATACTCTAGGCACTGCCTATTGAATTCTCTTGACGGCTTGCTGATATAGCCGCTGAATGTGCCATTTAGACATTAATTTACTCTCCCATTTCTACGGCAATGTGTGGTTGATACATCGGTGCGTGCTCTGACTACTGAGTCAAATATGACTTTCGTATTGGGGTTCGAACCGTGTGACTGGAAGAGACTGTCGCCTCCCATACTGATGATTGCAGGTTTGGCATGACACACATGTGTATATGGGTTGATTTGAAAATATTATTTATATATATATATATATATATATATATATATATATATATATATATATATATATACCAAGAGTTTGACTTTATTCATGAACATAATCTCCTTCTAAGGTGATACACTGATTCCAACGCTAACTTTTTTCTAGAACGATTTGTCTTTGGCTTCAAAATATGCCTCAGTTTCTGATATCATTTTTTCATTTGAGCCAAATCTCTTTTCCTGAGGCCTACAAACAGCGAGAAGTCACTGGAGTCTGGGGGCCAGATCTGGAGAATAGTGGGTGCAGAAGAAATTCATATAGTTCTGCCATCGTTATGATCGACATGTGACACATTGCATTGTCTTGGTTAAAGTGCACTTTTTCTTCTTCATTTGTGGCGTTTTTTTGTTGAATTCTTCCTTCAAATGCACCAATAATACTATATAATATTCGCTAATAATGGTGCTTCCTTTCTTAAGATAATTGATGAACAAAATACCTAGCACATCTCCAAAATACAGAAGCCAAAACCTTGCTTGTTGAATTTTGCATCTTTGATCGCTTTGGACGGCTTTCACCTGCTACTCTCCATTCAGTTGATCCATATTTTATCGATTGTCACATATCGATGCAAAAACTATTTTTGGAACAGCTACAAACAATGCTCTGAATCATTGATGCATTGTTGTTTTTGATTGCCTGTAAGCAAACACGGCACCCACTTTGAACACAGATTTTTCATTGACAAATATTCATGCAAAATTGTGAATAGACTGCCTTCTGATATATTTTACTCCTTTGCTTTCTCACGCAACTTCAATTTACGATCGGCCAAAACAAGTTTGTGGGCTTTTTTTTATGTTTTCCGAGACAACTGCTGAATTTGAGCGATCTAAGCATTCAGTATTATTTGTGTCTGTACAACTGCATTTAAATTCAACATACCACCTCTTAACCATTGTTTTCGATGGAGTAGAATCTGAAAAAGACTTATCAAGCCATTGCTTTGCTTGAAGCTTGAACAGTATTTTCTCCCATCAGAACGCAATGTTTTATCGACGCACAAAATTAAGATTTTTCCATTGTTTTGAAAATTTGCAACAATAGCTTGACTTAAATAACTGTAAATTGTAAAGTAATAATCCGATGTGGCTCGAATTTTGACACATGTAATTTGAAGGTTAGTACTTTATAAAAATTATATGGATATTTTATTACATATACTTTCATATGACTGGAAAGTACCGGAATATTAGTAGGGAGTAATCTGCTTCATGATGATTTGCACTGGATTAAACAATTTGGAAATCTTAGCTGCAGCTCAGTGCTCCTTGAAGGCTGCTAGATGTGAGCTGGAGAGTTGCAATGGAGATCTGGAATCAGTGGCTAGCAGGAAGGATCAAAGCAAGCTTTCTAACTTTATACGTAGAACAAAATTTGTAGAACAGAATCGGTAAAAAGAAGTGCAGCAAGACTCAGGCCATACAGACCTTAGCGATGGTGACGGGTGTCGAAGTGGTGACTATGAAGAAAGCACTGAATGAGTAGTTACAAGAGCCAACTAATCACCGCCAAAGCCCAAGAGAATCGCCTTATGAAAGCAAAAAGGTCAAACATCTAGTCAAGACGGGAATGTTTTGGTTCTTCTCAGGATCAGTTACACAATGCGCAGAACAGTTTGCCTACAGTTTGCACAAAGCCCCGTGCATCATATAGATCAAGTTCTCTTTCCCAGTAATGGTCACGCCATGCTCCCCGCATCTGCAAAAAGGGACTGAGACTGAATTAAGAGTTGCTGTCCACTGTTATCAAATGTTGGATGAAGAAGGTGGCTGTAAGAAGGCCATACATGTGACAGTAAGACTTAGTTCTGTGGCTCACCTCCGGCAAAACCCCAAAAGTGACTGTCTGGGAATTTCCATGGTTTCTACAAGTCCCAACATCTGCTCTCCCCCCCCCCATTCACTTGATTGCAATCCCATGAACTATTATTTGTTGGCATAGTTGTAAAAGACACCTACCATTACCGCCTGCACTACCCAGAACCACCTGATTGCCAGGATCAAACTGGTGTTAAGTCCTCTCTCGAAGGACACTGTGAAGGCTGCATGCTCTAGGTTCAAGTCGCCGCCTGGAGGTTGTCATGGAGGTTCAGGGCAGTTTCATCTAGTGTAGCTGCATTCGACAAAAAATCATCTTTGAATTTCAAGAATACATCAATTATTGGCCAAGCTATGTCGTTTTTTCTTTCTTTCAAAAAAAAGTTTCAATTTTTTTCTCAAAAACCCTGTATATATATTTATATATTCATAATGTGATTTTCAACTTTGCACTAAAAATAATATTGTCATCAAACAAATTATTTGAGTTATTGTCAAAAGCAGACATTTTAGAAGAAATTTTATTTCAAAATAATGCGTATGAAAACGATGAAATACTGAAATATGTATTAGTACCCGGATGTAAGTCTCGTAAGGTCTGCTAAGAACTATTTCCCTTTCATTTGGAACTTTTAAACACATTTTAAGTAGATTTAAACAACAAATTATTTTGTCGATTGGATTGGGAATATAAACATCACTTCCGGTCAATGCAGTTTTTGGTGGTATTTAGAGTGTTCGGTATTTATTGGCATGTTTTTTTCTTCTCATTTATTGATCTGTTATCATTTCTCTGTCTATAAATTTATTTTCTGTTAATTATTTCACTTGTTTGATTATATTTCTCTGGACTATTGAACAAAAGAATTGTCTGACAAGCTCTCAGAAATAATGAGACAGAGATTGAATTGAAAAATAAGCAAGAACATATTAACTTAAAATGTCTGATTGATTACAATAATGAGAATGTTTCAAAGTTTGTCATTTTTTTTTCTATTTTGTTTTTTATGTATTTGCCAATAGCAGCAATTTCATAGGTGTTGGCCAAACAATTGCCAGAACAATTCTTATAGTGGGTTGGCCAAAAAGTTTGTTTGTTTTTTTAAGAAGAAGGAACCCAAACATCAAATTTAGAACCATAACCGAGCTTATGCAATTAATTTTCCATGCTCAATTTGGAAATCTTGAGAATGTCTGCGATTTGGCTGGTTGTCAAACGGCAATCTTGTTTTACTACAGCTTTCACTCGGTCATTGTCGATCATCTTTGGCCGGCTGGAGCGAGGAGCATCTCTCACTGAAAAATGTCCTTTTCAGAATCGAGCAAGCAATTTCTGGCACACCCGTTCTGTAACAGCATTCTCCCCATACACATGGCATATCTTTATGCAGGTTTCTGTATCTTTTTTTTTCCTTTTCTGTAGTAAAAAAACATCAGTTGTCGGTAGTGCTCTTCTTGATCCTTCATTTCAAGCAAAAGTGTAAGAACTCCTCTGCTCAGAGGATTATGCACACTGATGTCAACATACTCGCTACACCAAATACAGGATTTGAAGAATACGGATATAAAACGATCTTTAGTAGGCTGGAAAGATGACATTCAAAACACGAACGAACTTTTTGGTCAACTCATTGTCCAAGGCCAGGTGTTCGAATATGTGATAAACGAAGAGTAGATACTTGATTCATTTATCTAGTCAGGTGATTGTATTGAATATTGATGTGGGTAGTTTTGCTAGTAGATATATTGACTAGTACTTATTAGCGATTCAGCAGGATTTACTGTAGAGGGAATGGTCAACAGAGATCAAACGGTTGACCCTACCTGTATAAGTTATGAACGTGAGAAAAGGAAGTTGGTGGATTAGGTGGATATGATGTAAGATCTGGACGTCAGAAAGAGTGGTAGATGCAGGTTTAGAGCAGTTTGGGAAGAAGCAACCGAGCTGAGAACATGTGCTTAGAAATTGTCTAACAAAACGATAATATAATTAAGTAATGTGTTTAACATGTAATTAACTGTCTTATTCTTTTTCTACCTTCAATTCTTTCACTCATGAGGCGATCATTTGCAACCAATAAAATTTGCCAGTGATGGGATCTAATTCTTATTTGTCATTAAGAAAGCATGTCAGATAGCTATTATTTCAGCTCCACAAAACAGCAGCCATTAGTCAAAGACACGTACAGCTTAAAACTCTTCTCATTCATCGAATGCATTCTATGATATGGCTTTTATTCTATAAAATAATGAACAAAAATTATTATGATATGATTAGAGAAATAGATATTATATATAAACATATAATCAGTGGTGGCCAAAAATTTAGTGGGAATGGATCATAATATAGTCAGATTAAATAAACGATGTTCAAACCTCTCTGAAGATATGAGCCAGAAGCAGCTTGTAGTCAAGAAAGATGGATTCATAGTTAAATGCACGTCTTCTCAACCATCAAAGAAATAATGCTTTGAGCGACATCTCCCAAGATGTAGCAGCAGTACTACATCTTAAGACGTATCTGACTGTGTGCTTAGTCTCAGGCAGAATTTCTATGAAAAGTTTTTTTTCCAAGAACTTCGCATCTGCAGAACACAATTCTACAAGACTGCTTCTCTACAGACTACAACATGGTCGTCTTCCAATTCATTGTCAACAAATACTTGTCATAAACCGTCGTCATATGTAATCAAATTTTGTTCATTTCACTCATCATTTTCAACCCTCTCATAATATTCTTCATCATTCAACTGACAACCTATTCAGCTCATTAACCCTTATCCTCGAGTGGCTTTTGGCTTTGATAAGTGGTGACTCATAACTAGAAACAATAAATAAAAAATATATATAATTAAGACTAAATTGTAGTCGTTGCCACTTCTTCCATGTGTGTGATCTTTATTCCAGTAACCAGCTATTCAAACAACCAGCCTGAGACTACATCAGAGGCAGAAGAGTGAGCAATGAACGTTTTTTAATGGAAATCGCTCCAGACAATGCATGAAGCCCCTGGATGTAAGGAAATAGAATAAAATACTACTTCAAGGTTAAAAACTAGCAAAAGATTAGTGTTAGATGGATAGATTCTGACCCAGAAAACAGCAATTCATCCCTCTTTGTCAGAAACATCGCTCGTGGAATGTGAGGACTAAAGGACAAAATAAGGGAAGTGAAAGTTACAGGGCTGCCGAAAGTAAACCCAAAGTCCACTTTCTACTCTCCTAAATCGTTACAATCGGACAACTATTCTCAATTTTTCTGCATACAAAATATGATGTAATATTTTTGAGAAATGTGACATAGATACAGACACACCATATCTTCATTATGTTAAGATATATTATCTTCAGATCATGTACATTAAATACATCTGGAATAAAGATCATAAAAACGAAAATTATTTTGATAGATCTTCATATTTTATACCATAAATAGTTTTGTAGACATTAGTAATTAATACTGTAGCGATATTGGACAAGGTGTGTAAAAATAGTGTTAAAAACGGTATTTTCCACATCAAGTTGAATTAAAGATGAGAGTGGAAAATTCCATTCGAAGTTAAAAATTAAAGTTAGAGCTACGTGTGAGGATATGACGTCACGGATAGAATTACGTAGTTAAAGGTGATGAAGAAGAGAAAAAGACTTTCTTCTTTGGCCTGTGAGCTGACTATATTCAGATGTATTTATTTGAAGCGCTATCTTTGCTCGTCCTTCTGGGGAACGGGCGAGAAGAAGTTCAAGTAAAGAAATAAACCAACAAAAAACAATGATCCTCTTTGGCGTTTTGTTTTTATTTCTTATCCATTATTACAGGAAGAGAGGAAGACAGCTGCTGCTATCATCACAACCAGAGAAGCGGACAACTCTGTTTCTGCTGTTAAAACACCCCGGCGATGATGGCTACTGTGAAGACTGAGTGACATCATTTTCTACTGAGCAACTACTTTTTAAAGTGTCACAGACCAACAGCTATTACTGTGGATGAAAAGAACAGTGGACAATCTGTGGGGATCGAAGAAATCCTTCAAACTATGATATAATACATTACTAGAAGAATACCCGTCCCAGGAGGGGTAAGATTATTTCTCTGAACAGAACATGGTGATGATTGATAATGATGATAAGGATGAAAACAGTTTTAAACCATTTTGATGTCTTTTTACGTAGATAAAAATCAAGATATAATGCTATAAACCCTATGCCTAGAATTTTTATTCTAATTGTGATCCAAATCCACTACATGATTTTGATTCTAGAAAATGTCTAAAATTTCCGGCTTAAGTTTAAGAAGAAATTGAAATTCAGGGAATCTTGCTTAATTGGTGTCTAATGACTATGGATCAAATTCAATGCAAATCTGCCCCCTAAAACCCTTCACAAAGAAATGGAAATTTAGAGAATATTTCTTAGTTGATGTTAACATTTCACAAAAATCGGAGTTATCTGAATTTTCATGAAAAGCTTCCACCCCTTTTTTACCTCCTTTGCATAAAACTAAATTAAACTAAATTAAACTAAATATAATCCACATTACGACTCCTTACGCCTAGCAGCAGTGCTCCTAAATTCATA
>OY744524.1:138128005-138160505 GCA_963556195.1 Sepiola atlantica
TAATTTTAAACATAAATGGTAGAAGAAAAAAAAAGACGGACAAAAGAAAAAACAAGAAAAAACAAAAGTTTTTCTTCGCATTTTCTAGTTGCAGTTTTTTCTGTTGTTTGATTGCGTTGTCCGTTGTTCTCTCTGTGTGTGCGGGGGAGGGTGACGGTCTGGAAGATGTCAATTACGAGTAAATGACACAGAAAAAGAAGGGGCGGATGTGACAAAGTATCCGGGCCTATGGGGATCGGGTACTCTGGTTACATGCTAGTATGCATCTTGGTGGTGATGCTAGGCCCTGCGTAGAGACGAAGTGGAGATATAAAACTAGTATATATTTGATGTAGAAACGAACTTATTCAAACGACAGGAAAGAGGCGCCGGTTTGTCTAGTTAAGTCGTTTTTTTCAGTCAAAATCCATTGCCTCCCAAGCAAGGAGACAGTTGGCAGATGGGAAGTTAGAGATTATGAAATTCCATAATCTTAGATTTAATTCCAATAATATCAATAAAACGATGATGTTCTGTTTAACTTGGCAGATAATTATTTGTGTCTGTCATCGTTAATTACGGCAGAGCTGCTTCGGCCCACACGGCGAGAATGAGAAAGCATTTGTTTTAGCGATAACGCCAGGCCAGAAAGAAAATTCCATTTATTTTAGGGAAGGGGGGAGCGGGGCCCGTGTTCCTACTCTTCTTGAGGGAAGATGAGACGCAGGAAGAAAGATGGCAGAGAAGGGGGTGTATGACGATAGACACCTTCAATAAAACAATTAGAGAAGTGGAGAAGAGACAGGACACAGTTAGAGTTGGATTGAGACAGAGTCGGATGCACCCGACGCCGCGTGCCGATGATGGCGGGCGTGGCGAAGACAAGAAAACCGGACGAAATCCTCACCGTCACCTTAGCCAGTTAATTTGTGGCTAAACAACTACTTGTGAAACGAATTCGCGCAGAAAGAGAACCAACGAAATAACTTAGAGAAAACACCACATTTACGAGCACAGTAGACATTAGTCTAATGTAAAAACAATTCTTTTATTTTATTAATAATTACTCTTCTATACAAAAAACCCCGACCGAGTTGTTGAACATTGTTCTTTTCCTTTTGTTCTGCTCTGAATGATCTTTCGCCCTCACAGAGCCAACCGATTGCTGTTCGCCCAGTGATCGCTCGCTGATATAAACAGTTTCAACGTGGGAGTTGGACGAGACGACAAGATCGGCGACGTCATCATCATCATCATCGTCTCCATCCCGGCTTAGAGGAATTTCGATCTACATATTTTTTTATTGCCACTACCACGATCGGGTGCACGTGTGAGGTCGACCAGATCACCGTGCACACATGTGGGGTTAATAGATGGCCAACGTGAAAATCCCTCAGGATTCTCTTTTGTAACTTTTTTGCAATGACGACTCTCTTGTTGTACATGAGTACATCGTCACATAATGCCAAGCTGTTTACAAACTGTAGTCCACTATCAGCCATTTTAACTTTTGTACTGATGACGAATTCATCATTTCAGGCTTCCTTTTTAATTTCATGTAGAGTCACCAGGAGCTCTCTTACCGCGTTGCACAATATAGCTTTTATATCCCCTTTCGCTTGCAGAGAAGCGATCACGACGTCTTCTAGTGGCTCTCTCTGTCTTGGCACCAGTCGAGACAATCCATGCACATGATAGATCTTTTTTCATGGTAAAAACTCCATTTTGAAATTATAGTTTAATAAAATGTTTCCCCATCTCTGTAATCTATTCGCCGTATACACCGGCACACCTTTTTTCGCACCGAAAATGGTGATTAACGGTTTATTATTCGTCTATAATGTGAACAATCTATCGTGTATATAGCGGTGGAACTTATTCCTAAAGCCTCCTTCTCAATTTGTGAGTACTGCTTCTTCGCCGGAAGCAGGGTCCTTTATGCATGCACGATGAGGTTATGCGTTCCATCCGGTATTACATGAAGAATGCACGCTCCTAATCCATATTTACGAGCATCGCTAGTCACTATTATGTCTAAGTCTGGATTGTAATGCGTAAGGAATAAATCCGATGTCAGCATTTCAATAGTTCATTCAGTGGAGCACGTAGATTATGCGTTTCTGGGATGAAAACCTGGTAGTAATTTGACAATCCCAGAAGGATTTGTAGTGCTGTGACGTTTTCTGGCGCCGGCATGTTCTTAATTGCAGTGGCCTGTTCTGCGTCCGGTCTTCTGCCGTCCTTGTCTATTACATGACCTAGGTATCACATTTTTCTTCTTTAACTTTAAACCCATAGTCCCTGATTCGCAAAAACACTTGGTTGACATGTTTCCGGTGTTGTTCTATGTCTCTACTGTTGATTAAAATGCCGTCAAGGTATGCAATAGCCAAATCAAGTTCATCCAACATGGTATCCATCACTTGCTGAAAAATTGCTGGAGAAACTTTGACCCTGAAAGTTAGCGTTTCGAACTTGTATAAACCGCGATGAATCTTTATACACAACAGCTTAGAACTCTCATTCTTCCACGGGTATTTGAAAGCACGCTTCACTCAGATCTATTTTCGAAAAAAATCTGCCTCTGTTTAATTTTGAGAAAACTTCCTCCGGGTATGCAGTGTGTAATGATGATCTTTTAGTGCTGCATTTAACCCCGTTGAAAAATCTACACACATGCAAATTTCTTTTGATTTCTTTTTTCACATAGACCGTGAGTGCTGCTCACTAACTGTATTCCACTTTGGATAAGATACCGGTCGTTAATAGTCGGTTCAATTCCTCATTTATTTTTTTTTACATTCCTTTTTTTCTTAAATACGGGCTGAACGTTTTTGTTCAGTTGAAATTTGGCCGCCCACTTTGTGCATCGCCCAAGGCTGCCAGAAAAAAACTCTGGAAAAAATTCTTTCAAATCCAGTTTTTGTTTTTCGGATTCAGTTGTCCGACTATCTATTTTTTGGCAAAATGTATTTATTGTTAACTCCCATCAGTGCCAAAACAGTTATTGATGTCTTTTAACACGAGTATTTTTAACTTTTTGGTATTTCCCATTAGGATCACATGAGTAATTATCTCACCCTCAAATGTAATTCTTTCACCAGTCACTGTACTGGCTATCCTCATAGTGCGTAACAGAGTGGGTCTATTCAACCTCTTCCACATATGTAGATTTATTATTGACATGTCCAAGCCTGAATCCAATTGTAGTTTGATATTTTTATCCAGGATGTTTATGTGCACATATTTCCTTATATTAATGCATTCCTGATCATTTGTACTTTATTCATTCTACAGTGCAAACTTTTGTGTACGACCCTGTTACAAGTCAGGCATGTCTTAAAACGAAATGGACAGTCCATATACCAGTGGGTAGTAGGATGGAAACATTTCCACCAACAGGAGCAGTAAGGCGCCTCCTTCCCTCAGCTAGCCTGTAGGAGACCCTTGTGTAAGGTCGAGTACTCACTTAGCTCCCCCCCCCCCGATCAAGGTACGTGAAGTCATTGCAGGCAGGTGATGGATGGAAGGTTGAGCAGCCTAATGGATTTTAGAAACTGGTCAACCTGCCTAAGATGATACTGATTTTTGTACAATGGCTAAGATTTCCTGCTCTGTAAGAGCATTGCCCCTATAGAAGGTAATTGCAACCACCTATAGGTAACGTCTTTGCAAAGAACATCACCAAAATATTCAAATATCGGTCAACAGCGTTAATCGAATTTCCAGTCTCGCTGGAAATTCTTCGCTTGGTAGGGTAGATCAAGTGCGACGGGTGTCACCCGATCGTCAGCCAGTGACTGTACGCAATAAACGCAATCTTAGAATCAGGACATGGAATGTACAAACCCTCCGCCAAGAAGGAAAGTTAGACAATGTAAAACAAGAAATGGAAAGAATGAAATTGAACATTCTCGGGCTTTCAGAGCTGAGATGGAAAGGAGCAGGTTGCATTACATCTGATAACTACACAATCATTTATTCAGGAGGAAATCTACACCAGAGAGGAGTTGGAATTATCTTAGATCATGAGACTTCGAAAGCTATAAAAGGCTTCTGGACGATCAGTGACAGAGTCGCTGTAGTCAAGCTGAAGAGTTCACCCTTTGACATTAGGATTATACAAGCATACGCACCAACAGCCGACAAGGATGATGATGAAATGGAAGACTTTTATGAATCCATTGACAAGACAAAGAAACAAATGAAAACCCAAGACATCAGAATCACTATGGGAGATTTCAACTGAAAGGTTGGAAAAGAAAAAGAAGCCACCAATGTTGGTCCTTTTGGAATAGGTGATATAAACAAAAGAGGTGAACGGTTAATCGAATGTTGCAAGAAACACATGATGGCAATAATGAACACATGGTTCAAGAACCACCCAAGGAGATGTTGGACTTGGAAAAACCTAGATGACAGAATCAGGAATCAGATTGACTATATCCTGATACAAGAACGCTTCCGGAACTCCATATCGTTGTGCAAGGCTATGCCGGGGGCAGATTGTGGAAGCGATCATAACTTAGTAGTTGCCACAATGAGACTGAAACTAAAAAAGCTCAAGAAATCGAAGGTAACAGCAAAACTTCAAATGTAAAACAAGCAGGATACCAAACATACATACATAATTGAAGTCAAAAATAAATTTGAAGCGCTGGATCGACTAACAAATGTAGAAGAAATGTGGCAACTGATGAAAGAGAGTATCATTGGGGCAGCCGAAAAACATATACCTGTCACAAAACGGAAAGAAGACAAGAAATGGATGAAACCAGAAATCCTAAATCTAATGGAAGAGAGAAGGAAAGCAACTGGCGAAAGGAGGCAGTACAAAGACCTGGACAGACTGGTGGAGAAACGTTGTAATGCAGCAAAGTAACAATGGATAAATCATCAGTGCAATGAAATTGAAAAGAACACGAAAATCGACAGAAAACTAATGCACAAGAAAATATATGAACTGACTGGAAAAAAAGATACAACTAAAACTGGTTGCATTAAATCCAAAGAGGGTGACATTCTCATGGAAAAAGAAGAAATGTTGAACCGTTGCTCTGAATACATAGAAGAACTGTACCATGATGAGAGAGGTCAACCACCCGAGATTCAAAGAAGTGATGAAGGTCTTGTATCACAAGACCAAGATGAAGTTTATCGGAAAAGATGAAAACGTCGGTTTACATCACTATCCCTAAGGTACAACAGACTGTGAACAACAGCGTACAATCAGCCTAATGAGTCACATAACTAAAGTACTTCTGTGTGTGCTCATGAATAGAATGAGGATTTTGCTAGAAATATCTGAAATACAATTTGGTTTCATGGCTGATAAAGGTACACGAAATGCAATTTTCGTTTTGAAAACAGAAAGGTCCATAGAGGTGCAGAAAGATCTATACCTATGCTTCAAAATCGTTTGACAAAATACAACACAGGGAGCTGGGAGCAGAAAGCGGGCATCAAGGTTGACAATGATTGTAGCGGCTCCAGATCAATCCAGATAGGAGTGAGACAGGGCTGTGTTTTCTCGCCTGACCTCTTCAATATTTACAGCAAAATGATTTTATGCAAAATGGCTGACGAAGAAGGTGTTAGTGTGGGCGGACGTAACATCAACAATTTAAGATATGCGGATGACACTGTCCTCATCGCAGACTCCAAAGACGAATTACAACAAATACTGACAACAGTGAAGGAAGAAAGTGAGAAGAAAGGGCTGCAACTGAATGCTAAGAAAACAGAATGCATGGTTATCTCCAAAAAGACTGAAGTACCAAAATGCAATGGCGAGACCATTAGACAAGTGGATACATTCAACTACTTGGGTTGTAATATTACGTCGGATGTTAAAAATGACGTGGAAATCAAGAAACGAATCGCAATGGCAAAATCCGCTTTCCATAACATGGAGGCCATCTTTCAAAACAGAAACATAAAAATGAACACAAAAATCAGAATCTTGAAGGCGTACATATGGTCAATCTTACTTTATGGTTGCGAATGCTGGACATTGTCGAAAGTGGCTGAAAGTCGTTTAGAAGCAGCGGAGATATGATTTCTAAGAAGAATTCTATGCATCTCATGGACAGAAAGGAAGAAAAACGAAGAAGTCATGCATAAGGCTGACGACAACAGATCGCTTCTCAATACTGTCCACGCTAGAAAGTTGAAGTTCTTCGGCCATACAATGTGGGCGGATGGCTTGGAGAAAAGCTTGATGTTAGGAAAAATCGACGGCAAAAAGAGTAGAGGAAGACAGCATACCATGTTCACAGATGGCTTCAACAGGGTCTCTGGAATCACGACTCTAGATCTCATCAGAAAGACCGAGTGCAGAGAAGAATGGAGAGCCATAATAATCGATGTCTGCAAACAGATCTGATACCTGAAGAAGATACACCAATGCGTTAACAAGGACTCTGAGGCCATTTAACCTGTTTTTTACCGGGTTGGCTTGTCTGTGCAGAGGCGCGAAAGTCTCTTTTTTGTTTTGGATTGTATTTTATGAGAGTTAAATTTCGATTTTTGACATACTTTTCGTATGTGTGCAATACCCAACTGTTCAATATCTTTCGAATCCTGCTTAACACTCACAAATCGCTGGCAGTCCTCAGCTAATTTCTGCAGTGTTAAGTTCGGTTCATTTTCCAATTTATTTAGAACTCTATGCCTTATTTCTGCACCTTTTTCTTGATACAAATCCTTGAACAGCACTAAGTTCGGATAATCTAAAGTCGTCGCTTATTTACTACTGATGTGAACGTTGAATAATCTTCCTCGTTATTTTTTATAAGCTTTAAACACTTCTAGCGTTTGTGAAATAACGAAGTCTTTGGGCTAAAAAGCTCTGTTAGAAGTTTGACGGCTTCTGCAAAAGTAAACTCGCTAGTCTTCTGAGGCAAAGTGAAATCCACAAACTTAGTATGTTCGGTAGTACCGAATTTCCTAAGTAACAGGCGAACCTTCTTAGAGTATGCCCAGTTTTTGCAATCAATTTTACGTAAGTCTTTATATCTTCTAAAATACAAAGCAAAAGTTTTCTCCTCATCAGGGGGAATACGTGAAGTTGTCGATCGCACTCCACACAGCATTCTGCGACAAATCATTATCGTTTTCGTTACTTTGGCCTCTAAGCGATATTGTTTGTATTAACATCTCAATCTTTTCGTCAATTTCTTTCTTTTGCTCTATAAACTTTTCATTTTGTTCAAGAAGAAGCTTTGAATACTTTGTTGTTAATTGTTGTGGTGGGGTCCCGTGTAAGCTCGAATATCTCGCCGCCAATTGTTATGGCCCTATTTAAGAGCCTGAATGAGAACACAGACACAGGGTTTAGGTAAAACAAATATATTGGAGAAAAGTATATACATGAGAAGTAGTACGTCAGTACTGACTGCCAGTATAGACTGGAGGAAGCGACAAGCCAGCGCCCCTAAAGAAGGAGCACTCTGGCCTAGCAAAAATAGCCTGGGCAACCCCATTGGCATTCCCCGGTCAGGGTGCCTCAGGCGCTAAGTGATAAACTTACTCCTCCCCAAAGAGGGGAGGCAAGGCCTGGGAAGGTGCACCTCCTAGGACAACACAGGACAGTATACCTCAGCCCAGCAGATAAAAGGCCACCGAAATGGCCCAGTTCCTGCCGGACTGATTGTCGAAAATGAATTCTGGATTGGTATTACCCCATCCCGACGTCCTCAATCAACCAAAGTTAATGAGAGACTGATCGGGCTGGGGTTGGCCTCAACGCTGGGAAGCCTATGCTTCCAGCACTTATTGAGAATGGACGAATCCAAATGTTCGTTATAGGTACGGCACCATAACAGTTATTGTTTAGAAGAAGCCAAGCTTCTTTTCTATGTAATTACTTACATAGGGTATGTGGCTGCCCTTAATAATTTGTCTTAGTCTAGTGTCGTGAGCGTGTTTAATTATTCTAAATACTTGTGTGTTAAATTTGTGGTTTAAAGTCATCACATGTGCACCTATTGAATTCTTAGTGTCATCAAGCTTTATGGCTCTATTGTGCTCATAAATTATGTTTTGTGGGGATGCTGGGTTTCACCGATTTCTGCAGTTATTACATGAAATTGTATAAATGGCAGCTTGTGTGGGTGGAATGGAGCTAGTGTGTTGATGTCTGTTGAATATATTTTTAATTGTGAGTGAGGTGGAATATATAGTTTTGAGGTCATATTTTGATAATACAATGTAGAGATTATTGTTTTGTGCATTTGTAGGAAGGGTGATGGTCTTTTTACGGAATTTTTGTTTCGCTTATTTTTACCATTTTAAAAAAAATAATATTTTGAAAGTTAACTTGAATTATTACGGTATCATTTGGTCATTAAATTATTAATTGAACAAAATTGTTATAAAACTATAATTAATTTTGTTATAGTAATGTTGTTTGAATCTCTATTTCTAAAATTATTGGATTCCAACACTTTCAATCTTTTAATACATTGCTAAGAATTTTAAAGCCAGAAATGACTTTCTATTTGACAGTTTTAATGCTTCCAAATTCCTTTCAAATTTCGAGACATCAAGTAATTCATTCTTTTTCAACAATTAACAAAAAACTTCAAATGGCTGATATTTTTATGAGGAACCTAAAATGCATTCTAGTGGATCAAATTTGTAATTAATTTTTTTATACGATTTTTACAGTTTGGTTATATTTTACATATTGTATTTCTGATTTCAATAAATATTCGATTAATAGTAAATAAAAAAAATAATAATTCAATGTATAATTATTAAAGTTATGTTAGAAATATACACACATATCAAGTTGTTTCAGAATTTTATTAAGATAGAGATACTTATATTATCAATTAATATATTAAACATATATATTTGTTTTAGTACTTACTTCAGCCATTTTCAATACATACATGGCTATTGTAATAGTCACTTAATAGGAGTCTGGCATATAGATTGCCGTAGCATCCAAATTAAGTTAAATTGTGTGGATATTATGATGATTAAAAAGATGAATTTTAGCAGGTAATTATATTCAGTATAACTGCTTGCAACAAGGCGAGTAGAAAGTGGACCTTGGGTTTACTTTCGGCAGCCTCGTCACTCTCGTTGCCATTATTTTCTCCTTTAGTCCTCACACTCCATGAGTGATGTTTCTGACAAGAGGGAAGAATTGCTGCTTTCTGGGTCGAATCTATCCATCTAACACTTATCATTGGCTAGGTTTTGATCTTGAAGTAGTATGCTTTTAGCTCCTTACATCAAGTGGCTTCTGGAGAGATTCCTATATAAAAAAAAATTTAAAAAGCAAGAGGAGAATTGACCAGGATAAAAGTGTAGTATCTTCAACTATATTTGGTTTAGTCATTTATGGTACTTTCAAATTGGGAGGAATATTAAAGAAGCAGAGGAATTCTTTAAATTATCTTAACCATAGGAAAATATTGGGTCTCCAACACCAAACCGACCTTGTTTCACATCATGTAGCAATATTTAGATGTGGGTGTTTGAAAATAATGTTAAGAACGGTATTTTCCACATAACGTTAAAGTTAAGTAAAGAAAGTGGAAAATTCCATTTCGACGTTAAAACTTTAGAAATAGGAAAACGTGGCAGGATATGACTTAATGGGAGGAAGTACATGGACTTAATTAATGGAGTTATTTGTTGTTCTTTTTAATTGTTTCCGTTATTCCAGCTATCAAGAGAATAAAGAAGACAGAAACAACATCTCTCCTACAGCTATATCACCACTAGGGCCGTTTTTACAAGTAGACTTAACAAACTATAGACAGGCTTCGTTTTACGAAGACACACTTGCCTAGCAACAAAATTCCACCCCTTCACTGTAGAAGTTCCTAGATGTCAGAAGATTTTCTACTCTAATAGCTTCTTTCCTTGGACTGCTTGTCTTTAGAATTCCCTCATTGCTTCCTGGTTCCTGACTGTACCAACATGCAGAAATTTTAATGTAATGTGAAAAAAGACGTTGTTGCCAAACTCCCCATCCAGGTTGACTCCCTATAAATCTGGTCCTAATCACAGTACAAATGTAATTTGTAATTTTACAAATTTAATTTGTAATTTTGCAAATTTAATTTGTAATTTTACAAATTTAATTTGTAATTTTACAAATTTAATTTGTAATTTTACGAATGTAATTTGTAATTTTACGAATTTAATTTGTAATTTTACAAATTTAATTTGTAATTTTACAAATTTAATTTGTAATTTTACAAATGTAATTTGTAATTTTACAAATTTAATTTGTAATTTTACAAATTTAATTTGTAATTTTACAAATGTAATTTGTAATTTTACAAATTTAATTTGTAATTTTACAAATTTAATTTGTAATTTTACAAATTTAATTTGTAATTTTGCAAATGTAATAGAATCAAATCTTGGAAATTACACTGGATGAACTATATTCATTGTCATATTTATGTTACAATTGTGCAAGATAAATCTGTTGCGGTGCAATCTCTCCTTCGTGAATATGCTAGCATTTGAACCTGCCTTTCCCCCTCCCCGATCTATGAGTGGGCAACGTCCTTCAATGTTTTTATTCGAATATTCAATGCTCTTTCGGGTTGGCATTTCTAGCTGATATTCAAAAAATGACAACGGCCTCTTGCCGTTTGCTGGGTAAGCGTCATTGACATTTCTGCTACCAAAAAAAACAAAAAACAATTCTGTGGCTTTTATGTTACATCATAGGTTGACCTTCGGCGTGTGTGAGGGAGTTGTTCCTTACTTTTATATAAAAGGTCAATCACTATCTTTCAATCCCTTTCTTTTCATTTTTAAGGCTCCACTATATTTATTAGCTGCATCTATACATCGCCATTAGAGGCTTTGCCGGTTGATGGGTCTGTCACACTTCAGTTTGAGATAGCATTTTCATTGCTATACTCTCAGATTGAATAATACTATTTTGAAAACATCCAAGCTTCTCCATAAGAGGCTCTGTGGGTCGTCTGATCTGTTAGATTTAAGTTTGAAAAAATATTTTATTGGTCTGTCATGCTTAGGTGTGAAATAGCATTTTCGATAGTTCGTCATGCTTAAGTTTGAAATCAAGCTTTATTTTTTAAATAGAATCTTCTTTAATCTGTTGCACGTGAGTTTGAAATAGCATTTTCAAATAGCATTTTCGTCAATGTCACGCTTAAGTTTGAATTATCATTTTCGTCAGTTCGTTATACTTAAATTTAAAATATTTTCTTTGGTCTACCATGCTTAAGTTTGAAATAGCATTTTCATTTATCTATCAAGCTTAATTTTAAAGTATGCTAAACTTTAAGTATGCTGAACTTTACAATATTTTGTTTTGGTCTGTCACACTTAAGTTTGAAATAACATTTTCATTTATCTATCAAGCTTAATTTTAAAGTATGCTAAACTTTAAGTATGCTGAACTTTACAATATTTTGTTTTGGTCTGTCACACTTAAGTTTGAAATAACATTTTCATCAATAAATATGCATATTGAATACATCTTAAGAATATCCATTCCTGTTTTATTCTTTGGAACTTTCAAAACTGGCAGAGAAGAATATGTATTGTATATGAATGGAGTAAATGATGGTTTCCACTTAATCTTAAAGCAAGATTTTTCCATAAAAGTAATTGAATACTCTAGGTTATCAATATCGTTTAAAAGCGATATATATATATATTTCTTCTATTAATAGCAACATACACATTAACCTAGATTGTAGAGCATTAGTGACTGATGTCCAGGTTTCAAATCTCGTGGTTGACGTGCAGATGAGACATGAAAAGACAAAACAGCTGCCTGTAGTTGACTACGTCGAATAAAAGTCAAAAGTGATTTCCGTCTGGGGTGAGAATCCTGCGACCGGTTATACAGTTATATCTAGCCACACTGATGAATCTTAGTTACGATGAAACATATATATATGTAGATATAGAAAAAATATTTATTATAAATAATTATTTAAATTCAATTACGTTAAACATTTTAAAATAGCATGAAACCAGTAACAACATTTTTAAATGTTTAACGTAATGCGATTTTATCCTGTGATGCTAATGCTGGCGTCGCATAATTTAAATTGTTAACGTCTTTCCTGGAACAGTGTGAGAACGTTTTCTTGGCAGCTAATTGACTTCACGTGCCCGTTTCTCGGCTATTTTTAAAAATTATTTTCTTTTCCTCAGCTTTTGTGTTCATTTGCTTTTTTCACCTGATGATGAGTTGACAAAGAATCAGAAAGGTTCGTGATACATATGAAAAATTCATTAATTTTTAAAATTTTAACACGAAAAAGATCATATAGAAAAATTTTAAAAATAAAAAAGGTATAATTAAGCAGAGAATTCTGTTATTTTTAACAATGTTTGCTAAAATAAAAAATTGCTGCCTAAATACACACACAATAATATATATATATATATATATATATATATATATATATATATATATATATATATATATATATATATATATATATATATATATCCTGGTATGGTATAGATCCGCAGGGTATAAATCCAGGGGAGTTGAACCGGGTTTATGAGAGTTCTCAATAAAAATATAGAGCAGAAATATAAATATAAATGATAATTTATTTCATTTTGACTACAAAATTGATTTTGTTTCACGAGAGCGATTTGAGGCGCTCACGATCGTCAGGTCTTGAAATAACATTATGTCTGTTAAGATAAGTTCAGAATCACACACAGTTTTATGAAGGTGACTGAAAATTAAAAATAAAAATAAAAATTGAATATGAATAGAAACAAAAACAAAAACAAAAGCAAAAAGCAAAAATAGAAATACAAGTAAGAAGAAAAAGAAAAAGAAAAAGAAGAAGAAAAGGAAGAAGGAAATATTAAGAGCTACACGGGACATAGAAAAGAAATAGAAAGAGATGAAGAGAACGCAGACGTGATTTGGTGAAGGTTGGTCGAAATATGAAAGCGTCAAAAAAGAAAACTCTGTCTGAGTCTTGCTTTTCCAGAAATGGGCAAGTAATCGATTATCAATTTGGTAATATGGCTATGAAGGAAGGAGGGAGAGAGTAACCCTATATGGAGGGCGGGTGGATGAGTATGGGGGGGGGGGATACAAATATTTAAGGTGCTAATAATAATAAAATTAAAACGTTAAAGAATTGAGGATTAAGAATGTCTATATACGGGTCAAAATAAATATAAAATTATGAATACAGCAAATATTTATTTAAAAAATTGTTATCGCCCCTTTAACAAGGATTGGGCTTCTAAGAGAATTTAATAATAAGCAGTTATACTAGGTGTAATGCGATGTTCCCACTCTCTGTTGTTGTTGAACACTGTTCAACTCGTTTACTATAGTTGTTTGCTGATTCGACATTTATAGACTGTAAATTTCCTTCCTTGCCATGTTAATTGGTGGTGACCGAAGGGTAATACGTCAGATTGCGAGTCAGAGGTGACTTGCAACTGGGTTCGAGCCCTCTGACCGGCAAGAACTAACGTCTTCTACACTGAAGATTGAATAGGCATGAAATATCGATGTCTGTAGGTAATATTAATAAATATTTATATATATATATATATATATATATATATATATATATATATATATATATAAATGGATAATATAAAAATCAAAAATTATATTAGATCCTATCGAGATACGTTGAAGCTCAATATAGTGGATAGAGGATTCATATATGGATAGTAATGTGATTAAATCGATAAAACTTGTATAGCTTACAATTTTATTAACTGATCAAACACAAAATTACCTTTAAGCCAAGGCTTTTCAAAGATATTTTTCTTATCGTCAGAAGGTCTGACCAATAACAATTGAATATTAATTAATTATTAGAGATGAATATCTTGAAAATACAAAAGTGAAAAATCTTGAAAAACATTAAAGAGAACATTTTCATGATTTAAGTCCTGAAACAAATCAAACTCGATTCGAATGTTGTATCAAATTCAAATGATTAAAAATGCCTTAACAGTCCAAACAAAGAATCCGAATAATGTTCTATGTTATTTCGAAACGTTGATAAGTTAATAAAATATACAAGTTTTATCTCTTTCATCACTTTACTATCCATATAGATTGAATTACCTACTAGACACATCCTAGAGTGTCTTCAGTCTCTCTGTAAAAGGGTTTGTCAGGAAAACCTGACATGAGGATACTTCACCCAACAAGTAAACCCTGACCAAATATTTGAAATAACATAGTATTCTAAGCCCAAATAAGATCTCCTCGGTTTGGCTACACGCCTATACGAGGAATAGTGCACGTTCTCCTAGTGATGTTACCTCAAGTAATAACACTTAGCTGGATACTCCACCAGACTCGATGAATTCTTGCCCGGGAATCCGGTAAGACAAAGAGAGTAAAAGAAATTTATACTCTAATATAATCAAATGATCAATTGGGGAGAGGAAATTTAATGTCTTTAACTTCTTTACAAACTCAACGCTTGAGAAGTAAAGGAGAACTTTAATGGAACACTCGAATATCTATGTATCTCATATAGAGATCAAGTGTTAGCCCCAGGGAGGGGCCCCTTGATTCTGAGAACTTCGACTGAAGTAAAATAAAACAAAAGAGAATATATATATATATATATATATATATATATATATATATATATATATATATATATATATATATATATATATATATATCTGTACATCCAAGGTAAGTTGTATAGCAGCTGTGTTAGGAATATCATGTTACTTGGCAGTGAATGCTGGGCCCTCGCCCAGTCCTCTCTCACCCGATTGCAGTGCAATGGCAGATCTATGATTAGATTAATCTGTAATGTAAAATCTGACCAAACCCAACACATCAGGTCAGAGGATTTGCTGAAACCATTACATTTAAGGACGAATCGGTTACATTGGTATGGTCATGTGAGCGTTCATCCCCCTGGATAAATCGTTGCACAAGCATGGATGTATTGAATTGCAGGAAGTTTCACTGACCAAGGAAAACTTGGAAGCAAGTACAGAGTGTAATTTGGAGACAGTTGTTGCACTGAACCATGAGAACTGGGGAGTGAGCTTGAGAAATATCAGAAAACGTCTGACCCCTGAACAAGGAAATGTGACGTTAAATGAATAGAAGAAGATTATATATATATATATATATATAAATTCTTTGTAGAATGGTAGGAAAAATCCCAGCAGAGTGCTCGATTAATTAAGAATCAAAGTTAAAAATTAAGAGCATAATATTTATTTATTCTGGTACAGAAAAATTAGTACAACATTCGTACCGTCGGTTTCAAGCACGGAAGGTCTTACCCATCCGGCTCTCTTCAGCTTCTGTTGTCATCAGAAGCTGAAGAGAGCCGGATGGGTAAGACCTTCCGTGCTTGAAACCGACGGTACGAATGTTGTACTAATTTTTCTGTACCAGAATAAATAAATATATATATATATATATATATATATATTGCATCAGTCTACAAGGATTTTTCCTTCACTGAACTTGGAAATATTCGTGCATATTTTTGATCACATTTAATTTTTTTTTCAGAGGTGGTGGGGAAAGTGTGTGTGTGTGTTTTTTTTTTTACAAACAACCCGCTACTTACAATCGTAGGGTGAGGGGGGCAGTCACACAAAACATAGAAAAATCTATTTTTTTTCATTCAAAACGTTGATAAATCTATTTTTTTTCATTCAAAACATTGATAAATCCTATTTTACTCACCTACATTTGTCTCTTTATGGTTCTTATGCAGTTTACAGACCGGGCTTACTTGCCTCCACACGAGGGCACAGTTAGACACAAGGTCAGTTTCTAATGTGGGGAAAAAATCCATCTCCCCAAATAGGGACACTCCGGATTAGGACTAAAATAAAAAATGACGCAGTCTAGAAGGATTAATCCTCTACTGACCGAGGAGAGAAAAGATTATGTATAGGATAACAGACACTACACTTCAACGTTATTTTGATTTTGAAAAATAACAAATAAGATGAGACATATTATATAATACGTTATTTGATGGTGTTTATGCAGTTTACGGATCGGGATATATTTTAGATAGAATTTTCAAGTTAAATTCGATTTTTAAGCTGTCTTTAGTTTATTAAATTGTCATGGGAAAGTACAGAATAATTAATCAACCTCCACCTCCACATGTTACAAATGGCTTTCTAAATTATAACGTTATTATTTCAGCGCAGTTCGTAAAATGCATAAGTATCCTCTTTATAAATTCATAATCGGAAGCCACGTTTAAGGAAAAATCTTCTCTTTAACTAAGTTAATTAATCGCCGATACTAACAGCCAAACATCAGGTATTCCAGACTATATACGTATATCAACTCATAAAAATTTATGTGACTAAACTAGGATTTACTAAAAAAAAAGTGACTAATCTAGGAGATACTAGAAGTATACCAATACTTGCTGTTTCTTTATTTGAGACTGCTTTTACACTCTATGCATGTGCAGTGTCTTATCTAAAATGACTTTTCATACAAACAGCATGAGCAACCATGAATTGTTCGGGATGGTATTGCACAACTACAAAAAAACAGACTTCTGACGAACACTTCCAGCAGACTTCTCACACATGAAATACATGCTGATAAGCTCAATACGCGCATTAAATTGTCATATTTGTAACAGTACATCACGACTATAACATTATCTACAAACATGTGTGTGCATCTCAATGGCAAGATTACAACAACTAACCATGGAAAAAGTATTATTACTCCACATATTGCATTAATTGTTTCAGCTGCTGTTTTACATTAACATTGTGGGGTCTGTGTTTGCGCTGGTCAATCATAAGCACCAAATAATTCAATAGTTACAGATTTTGCAAGGAATTTCTTGAATTATTCCAGTTTCCCGGATAGCGTCGTGGCACGGATCCGTGCACCCACGGTTCTTCAATACACTGATGATGGCCGAAGGATTACGGCCGAAAATTTTGTTCTCCTTTCTTGGAGAAAAAACTTTTTCTATATAAGGGAAAATTGATATTCCTAACGTCAAAATATAGAGAATAAATTGTGAAAACACATAAAAATATATTTTTCGCATTGATTTTTTATACACACACACACACACATATATATATATATATATATATATATATATATGTAAAAATTCATGAATTTGCATATCCCTCCCAGTATGGGTTCATAATGACATACACTTGAAACTTTTAATTAGTTTACCAGATTACATGAAAGCAATCAAACACATATTGATATGACAAAAAGCGTGTGGAAGTAAAGATTGCACAACTTTTGGTGACTTAGAGATCTTTAATGAACAAAATTTTTAGAGGGCGTTAAATAAACGAAATTTTTAGGGGGGGACGTTATTTTTTAACATCAGTTTTAATTGTTCTAATTAGCCATAATTTACAATTAACTTATCAAGTGACCGTTTCTTACTAACTTCGTATCTATCACTTTCACTCTCTCTCCCTGCTCTAATTCTATACAGTATCTACCACCCTTTCTCTGTCTCTCTGTATCTCTCAATTTATTTAAAGTTGAAGGTAATAAATGACAGAATAAAATGATTGGAATAGTTCATTATGAACAATAGGGAATATAACTACATTATTAATACTATTTAACCTAAAGAGAAAAGAGAGAGAGAGAAAGAGAGTGGGATGTTGCGACCAGAAAGACTAATTTTGGATTTAGTCTTTTTATTTAAAAAAAATTTAACTGGCTTTTCAAACTCACTTTTCTTTCATACTAGCTAGCAAAATTCCTGGCATTATTCTAGCAACCTATGGATTGTCTTATCGCTTGGAAGATCCTTTTTGGTCAGAATGAGGCATGGCTCGATTTGGGTCTCGGAGACTATTTTCCTAGGCATTACTCCCTCTTTTTTCAATTATTACCGAAAAATCAAAATTAACAAAGGGAATAAGTCATTTTTTTTTTATTGAAGAATATAAAAATGATTGTCTCCCTTACAACAAAATTTTATTTTCTTTTTCTGTATAAGTCGAAAAAATGTGCAAATAAATAGAAATTAAAAACTAAAATGCTTTCACTGCATCCTGGGTAACGCCGGTGGGTACAGTTAGTATAATATAAAATCAACAAATTCTTGATTTACAATCGTAGAACTTGTTTATGTTATCGGGAATGTAAATCTTATGTTAAAAATATTAATGTTAAATTATTTCGTATGTGTTTCTCTGTTCATTCTTGTTTCTATTCGACTTTGAAAAGAAGATTATTCTTCACAACACTTGGTCACCATAAGTGAGTGATAGATGTGGCCGTTTCTACATTTAGAAACATGAAATCTAAACTATGGGTTTTGTCTGTTAATCTATGGTTTTTGTCTATATATATATATATATATATATATATATATATATATATATATATATATATATAAGAAGATTTAGTGAATTATAAGATTCCAATTGTTCAAAGAATTAGAACAACAAGTCTATTATGGCGTACGGTTGTTTCCAAAACATTCTGGAAATACTTTATTTTATTTTTTAATTTTTAAAAAAATCAACAAAAGCTACTCCAAAACGTCACTTCATCAGCGCCTTTAGCACCACATCTTACAGAAATTCAAGGAAAAAGTAACAAGCTCGTCTTAAAGGAACATCTATTGACAGGAGGGCGTACAGAGACCAATATTGGAAAAAGAATAAGTTACAGATATAAAATCAAAATATAAAGATAAACTGATAATAATAATAGAACCTTATATACATCATAAAGATTATTAAGATAACATGAAAATAAAAATAAGAACAAAAATAAAGAATTAAGAATAAAAATAAAAATAAAATATAATATAAAAAATAATAGAATATATAAAGGAAAAATAAAATTAAAGGATAAGAAATAAAAAATAAAATAAAAATAAAAAATAAAAATAAAAATAAAAATAAAAATAAAAATAAAAATAAAAATAAAAATAAAAATAAAATATAAAATAAAAAATATAAGATAAAAAATAAAAAATAAAAAATAAAAAAAATATATATATATATATATATAAGTTAATGTTTACTATGTACGATAACTTCTCCAGAATGAGGACACAAGGCAAGTGTAGTTTCTTCATCTTTTATTGATCATCCCTAAAGATGATGGAAGCAGGCTTCACAAGGAAACGATACAAATAAAACACATATTACTCATTCATTCATACATACACATACATGGACATCTTACAACAGATTACAATGGTTGTCCCTAACATACATCAATCGACATATTCATACCTATCTAGCTCCCCTTCCCAATGGAAATTTTATAAGTGGAGAAAAACAACTTTGTTCACTTCGTATTAAAATGGATAGTATTTTTTATCAAATGAATGATTAAAGAGTGTAAACCATTCAGAGACTCAAGTCATCCTGGCTTATCAATGCAACCTTTTACTAGTGGTTGCCTAAGGTGATTTAGTTTTGTTTGGATATGCTGTTTAAATCCACTTACTTGATAACGTAGCTTTTAAATCTGCCTTCAAACTTCCTTTACATTCTACACAATTTAATAAATAAGAGTTTTTAGGCAACTGATTCCTCTAAGCAAAAACAAAAAAATAAATTCTTCCACATTAATTGAAAATAAAATTATGTGAAGGATGCTCTTCTGCAATGAAGATCAGAATAGTCATATAAAATCTTTTATATCATAAAAGGATCAAATTTAAATTTTCAGATATTTGAACAAAACTGAAGATCTAAAACACATGTACGATCATGTGGATGTTGAGAGCCTTTCTGCATCTGCTTTGGAAGCCTGCTTCCATCGTAGCTATGTGCGATAACTTCTCCGGAATTAAGACATAAAGCAGGTGTAGTTTCTTCATCTTTTAGTCATCATCCCTAAGGAAATCATACAAATAGGACAAGTTATTACTCATTCATTAATACATAGATGGACATATTACAACAGATTACAAAGATTGTCCCTAACATACATCAATGGTCATATTGATACCTATCTAATAACTGCCTCTGCCGAATCTGGTGTTGACGGCAGGCTAACTTATTCCAACTGCTGTTTTCCGACAACACTTCATATAATAGACGATTTTATATACCTATGTACGATAACTTCTCTGAAATGAGTACGTAAGGCAGGTGTAGTTTCTTCATTTTTTATTCATCATCACTAAAGATGATGGAAGCAGGCTTCCTAAGGAAACTACAAATAGGACACATATTACTCATTCATTCATACATACTAATAGATAGATATATTACAACAGATTACAATGATTGTCCCTAACATACATCAATGGACGTATTGATACCTATCTAGATGTTTGTTGCAGTATGTATTTCAACAGTGCTCAGTACACGAGTAGAGCTTAGTAGTTGTATGCAAGTATGCTTATGGCATGTTCCAAAGAAATTTGCATGTTTCATAATCAACTCATACTGGAGTGAAATACATAAATTAGTGTGTAGCTTACCATAAGCGTATTTTCATAGATATATTTATATATATATATATATATACATATATATATATATACATATATATATACATACATATATACATATATATATACATATATATATACATATACATATATATACATATATATATACATATACATATATATACATATATATACATATATACATATATATATATACATATATATACATATATATATACATATATACATATATATATACATATATATACATATATATACATATATATATACATATATATACATATATATTATATGTATAATCAATGTTTGTTTATTTGTGTGTTATAGAAATCAATATGTTAACAGTTAGAACATTCAAATAAATTTCAAGAAAGGTTACATTTTTCACAGCATTTAAAGACACCATTGAAATTTTCCTTTGATTCGATCTGGGGTCAGGAGAGGCAATTATCGGTTAGGTCCATAAAATAACTGAAATATATTAGAACGTAAAGAAATTAAATTTATTTTTTAAATAGATTTTCTTTGTCTCATAAAACAAAAATAAAAAAAATAGTGAAGTGAAGAATGTATTTAGAAAAAGGTTTAAACATGTAAATAATTATTTTTATTGGTATTTGTAAGATTAAAAAAAAATTAAATAAAAAACAAAAACAACTATTTTTAATCATTTGTCATATTTGCATATATCAGACTTGATTGTCACAGAGTAGTTTATTGTCACATTAGGAAATTCAACGTTTCAATTTAATAGAACATTATTCGTTGAGTAATCTCAAACTCAAAAAATGTATGTGTTTAAAAAGATTTTGCAAGTAATTTAATCATAATCTCTCATTCTTATTGAGGACAATCTGTGAGATGTGCAAAGGTAGTAGGTTTTTCTTTGCGAAGCTTCCTCTTCATCTGATCCCACAAGGCTTCAATAACGTTAAAATCTGGCGAGTTCGCCGGCCATTCAAGAACAGGGATCGATTGTTCTCGGAGCCAGGAAGTTGTGGACTTGGCAGAGTGTGTCGGTGCCAAGTCATGTTGAAAAATGATGTATGTGGCGTCACTGTCAAACTGATTATCCAGCACTTACAGTAAATTAGCTTCCATGATATCTTGGTAAACTGTTGCGTTTACATTTCCTTTGATGAAGCAGAAATTACCAACACCCTTAGCACTCATACAGCCCAAAACCATGCAAGACTGCGGGAACTTCACAGACTTCTTGACGCATTCTTGGTTATACCGTTCCGTAGATTTTCGCCGAACACGTGGCCCTTGGTCGCCGAAGGAAATACAAAATCGAGACTCATCTGAAAAGATCACACGCCGCCATTCGTCTGTAGTCCAGGTTTGATGAGCAGTTGCCCATCGTAGCCTCTTCAACATCTGATTTTTGTTAAGGAGCGGTTTGGTGGCAGCTATACGATTTTGGTATCCCAGTTGCTGGAGCCTTCGGTAGGTAGTGCTTCGTGAAACGTCGGCATCAGAAGCCTGTTTCCACTTTTAGTAATGTGGCTTGTTGACTGGAATCGACTTTTCTTTGCCACCTTGCCCAGTGCCCGGTCTTGTCTTTCAGTGGTGCTTTTCTTTCGTCCGCATTTCTTGCAATTGCTGTTGGAAACAACCTTAACATCTTTCTGGAGCACTTTGGTCACTACCGATTTTGAATATCCGACCTTGGTTGCGATTTCCATGTGCGTCTTTCCTACTTCCCGCAAATCGAACATTCGCTGCTTCTCAAACAAGATATGTCTTTAGAGCGACCCATAATGAGAGATTATGATTAAATTACTTGCAAAATCTTTTTAAACACATAATTTTTTTGAGTTTAAGATTACTCAACGAATAATGTTCTATTAAATTGAAACGCTGAATTTCCCAATGTGACAATAAACTACTCTGTGACAATAAAGTCTGACATATACAAATATTACAAATGATTAACAATAGTTGTAATTGTTATTTACATATAGAATATTTCGCCTACACAATTTAAAAGCCGAAAATTATCTCAAACGGAATGATTTTTACAGTTTTATACATATGTTCTATTTTTTTGACCAGCACGTGTATATGATTCTTTTCAATTCAATTCAATAAATTTGGCAAAAAATAAAAAAAGCATTCTTCAGTTGCCATGTAGGGAAAGGGTGTTAAAAATTTACACAGAAGAAGATAGAGTAGCTTAGCACGTGTCCAATTTAGCTTTGAATTGCTGCGTCATTTGCATCTTTACTACATCTTGTGCAAGTCCATTTCAAGGTTCAGGGATCCTCATTGAGAAAGGCACCCTCCTCTGGTTCAATCAAAATCAGCAGTGAAACAGTTTATGGTAATGCCCACATAGCTTAACTTCTTAAATATATTTTCGTTGCAAGAGTTATTGCTAAGCCTACGTTCGATAGAACTAGGAATATGTTTGATGATTGATGGGGATGATTAGACTTTAGGTTTACATATAGTGGATTGGCGTTATCCTTTAGATATTACTCGTATAACTCTAAATCTTTAATTATATTTAGACTAACAAATATATGCTCTCTCCGGTTGGATATTTTTGCTAGCCTAGGAGGATGATATCATGACAACAGAACGGATAGTACACTACCCCCCACACACACCAAACGGAGAAGATAATCATGGAATGATTGTATCATGACGAACAAACATATACTTTGCTGCTCCCCCCCCCCCTCCGAAAAAAAAAGAAGAGGTAATACGGGAGGATCGCCCCATAAAAGGATAAAGTAATGCCTGTGAGTATGGTATCATGGCAACAGAACAAATACTACACCCCCCCCCCCCTTCAAAACCAAAAAAGGAGAATGTAGTCCCTGGGAAGATGGTCTCATGATAACAGAACAGATACTACATTATCCCCTTCCCCAAAGGAGGATGTAATACCATGGAGGATTACCCTCACCCCTTAAAAGGAGGAGATAATTAGTGGGAGGACAGTCTTATAACAACAGAACCGATACTACATTATCTACTCCAATTAAAAGATAATACAATGATAGATTAAATCATTTTATTTTCAGTCATTTAAAAATCCAGAGTCATAAAAACATTTTTTTAATGTTTTTTTTAGCATTTCGGCTAGGATCAAAGTGTATTTAAGGCTATCACACATGTTTGTACTGATTCTGACAAATGTGTTCAACCATTTGTTTGACGGGGGGGGGGGGGTCAAGTTATTAAGGGAGTGATCACATTGCTGAAGAAGCAGGACAGGCATGGTGGTGAGAAACTAGACGATTACAGGCCTATAACTGCAAAACACAGAGCTAAAGATTTTAGATAAGATATTATCAAACCAGTTGCAGGGTGTTATCAAAGAATTGATCGAACTCGAGCTGAACTACGCTGTGAAGGGGAGATCGATTCAGAACAACTTACATCTGATTCGTACAATCCTAGAGAGGATAGAAGACGACATGGAAGCCGTGCTAATCAACTTGGATTAGTCCAAAGCTTTCAACAGGGTCGACCGTCGCTTCTTGGCATCTGTTTTAGAGACCACCGGTTCTAAACCGGACTTCCACAAATGGATCTCTGTTCTGTATAGCTTCTATCTTTAAAGAGTAGAGGACTTGGTTAATGGTACAGTCAAAAGTCGAAGCATCAGTTGACATTGGCTTTAAAGGACACTATCCTTAAAGGATAGAGCTGAGGTGTGTGCTTCTTACATCTTTCCTCTTCTCCTTTACATGTTGGCCGTACTTCCCCTGCAATCGAACTGCTTAAAGGGCTTATGATGCCTTCTGTCCTCGCTTCTCTAGGACCAGATGAGGCACTGGGTTCGCGGACAGGTCTGTATTCAATGTCCGTGTGAAGGGGGATTTTGGGATGCCCGACGACGTGTCATCGAAACGCTGAGAGACTGACTTTCCTAACTTGAACTTTGATAGATGGTTGATAGCGCCTTTTTCGACTTCATTCTCAACAATTCGGTTCAGGGCTGTCGGAGGCTGAAGGGCAAATCGCAATTCTTCAGAGAGTGCCGAGCTACACTCAAAAAGCTTCTTTTGTCCAGTGACCTTTCTCGGTCTTCTAGAAAGGAACTCAACAGGGGATTAATGAGGGGGTAAGCTGACGATCCGTTCTTCGATCGGTTCGGGTGGTCAGAGGAAGAGCTCTGCTCCAGTATGGAGTTGGATGCCAGGTATGAGTCATTTCAACAACTCTGAGTTCTCTCTGACTTGGCGATTGGCCCGGGCGCATTACCCTTCAATGCC
Source organism: Sepiola atlantica (assembly GCA_963556195.1). Classification (NCBI taxonomy): domain Eukaryota; kingdom Metazoa; phylum Mollusca; class Cephalopoda; order Sepiida; family Sepiolidae; genus Sepiola; species Sepiola atlantica. Next base: position 138,152,625 of record OY744524.1, read on the forward strand.
ATAAAACACAGTTCTGTAATGGAGGACTCGCTCGAGTGTCCGCACTGCAACATGCTCGAAGAAGAAACGCCGATCACGCTTTCTTCCAATGCCGCGACTTCCAGTGGTTCTGGGAGTATATCAACGATATAATATCGATCCTGAGCATCATCTGCCACTAAATGTATCCTCGGTAAGATGAACAATAAAATTTTCAATCAATTTAGGGTCATCTCAAGTAGGTAGGCTACTAGTGTAAATGTGGTACTGAGATGATTCTAGTCAAGAGTAGGATAGTCATTGTTATCACTAGAGACCATCGATGACCAGCGACACCTATTTTCCCCAAACTTTTGATAGCCTTGTGCCAAATTTGTTTTAAATGTAAATTTTTGTATTTGCTGCAAATAAAAAGTTCAAAGTGTAGTATCTGTTCTCAGCTTCCTGGCGACATCAGACGTTTTTCTATCGGCTGAAATATTGGGTATATATAAAAAATTATGACAATGCAAAATTACAACTGTATATTACAGAATATTAATTTATCAGAAGCTGTTTATAAAATAAATATGCAAATTAAGAAGACCAAACGGTGTTTGTATTATATATTATACATACCGTCTTAAAAAATATGTTGTAATAATCACAATCCTTTTGGCTAAGATCAAAGTGTAGTATCTGTTCCGATGGATACTGCACCCCATAGACTGGTATAGTCTTGGCCTTCGGGGCTCGATTTACGCCGGTCTATGGGATTGTCCTGTGCAGTTCTAGGAGGTCCACCCTCCCAGGCTTTACCTCCCCTCTTTGGGGAGGAGTAAGTTAATTGCTTACTGCTTGAGGCGCCCCTACCGGGGAATGCCGACGGGGCTGCCCAGGCAATTTTTGATGGTCAGAGTGCTCACCTCTCGGGCGCTGGCTTTTCAACGCCCACTTTCCGACCCGACCTTGGGTCACATCTTACTTGTGGGAGTAGGATAAAACTGGCCTTGTGCCTAACTCCTGGAGAGGAGTAAATAATAATCACAATCCTTTTGGCTAAGATCAAAGTGTAGTATCTGTTCCGATGGATACTGCACGCCTGTCCTGTGCAGTTCTAGGAGGTCCACCCTCCCAGGCTTTGCCTCCCCTCTTTGGGGAGGAGTAAGTTTATTGCTAACTGCCTGAGGCGCCCCTACCGGGGAATGCCGACGGGGCTGCCCAGGCAATTTTTGATGGTCAGAGTGCTCACCTCTCGGGCGCTGGCTTTTCAACCCCCACTTTCCGACCCGACCTTGGGTCACATCTTACTTATGGGAGTAGGATAAAACTGGCCTTGTGCCTAACTCCTGGAGAGGAGTAAATAATAATCACAATCCTTTTGGCTAAGATCAAAGTGTAGTATCTGTTCCGATGGATACTGCACCCCATAGACTGGTATAGTCTTGGCCTTCGGGGCTCGATTTACGCCGGTCTATGGGATTGTCCTGTGCAGTTCTAGGAGGTCCACCCTCCCAGGCTTTACCTCCCCTCTTTGGGGAGGAGTAAGTTAATTGCTTACTGCTTGAGGCGCCCCTACCGGGGAATGCCGACGGGGCTGCCCAGGCAATTTTTGATGGTCAGAGTGCTCACCTCTCGGGCGCTGGCTTTTCAACGCCCACTTTCCGACCCGACCTTGGGTCACATCTTACTTGTGGGAGTAGGATAAAACTGGCCTTGTGCCTAACTCCTGGAGAGGAGTAAATAATAATCACAATCCTTTTGGCTAAGATCAAAGTGTAGTATCTGTTCCGATGGATACTGCACGCCTGTCCTGTGCAGTTCTAGGAGGTCCACCCTCCCAGGCTTTGCCTCCCCTCTTTGGGGAGGAGTAAGTTTATTGCTAACTGCCTGAGGCGCCCCTACCGGGGAATGCCGACGGGGCTGCCCAGGCAATTTTTGATGGTCAGAGTGCTCACCTCTCGGGCGCTGGCTTTTCAACCCCCACTTTCCGACCCGACCTTGGGTCACATCTTACTTATGGGAGTAGGATAAAACTGGCCTTGTGCCTAACTCCTGGAGAGGAGTAAATAATAATCACAATCCTTTTGGCTAAGATCAAAGTGTAGTATCTGTTCCGATGGATACTGCACCCCATAGACTGGTATAGTCTTGGCCTTCGGGGCTCGATTTACGCCGGTCTATGGGATTGTCCTGTGCAGTTCTAGGAGGTCCACCCTCCCAGGCTTTACCTCCCCTCTTTGGGGAGGAGTAAGTTAATTGCTTACTGCTTGAGGCGCCCCTACCGGGGAATGCCGACGGGGCTGCCCAGGCAATTTTTGATGGTCAGAGTGCTCACCTCTCGGGCGCTGGCTTTTCAACGCCCACTTTCCGACCCGACCTTGGGTCACATCTTACTTGTGGGAGTAGGATAAAACTGGCCTTGTGCCTAACTCCTGGAGAGGAGTAAATAATAATCACAATCCTTTTGGCTAAGATCAAAGTGTAGTATCTGTTCCGATGGATACTGCACGCCTGTCCTGTGCAGTTCTAGGAGGTCCACCCTCCCAGGCTTTGCCTCCCCTCTTTGGGGAGGAGTAAGTTTATTGCTAACTGCCTGAGGCGCCCCTACCGGGGAATGCCGACGGGGCTGCCCAGGCAATTTTTGATGGTCAGAGTGCTCACCTCTCGGGCGCTGGCTTTTCAACCCCCACTTTCCGACCCGACCTTGGGTCACATCTTACTTATGGGAGTAGGATAAAACTGGCCTTGTGCCTAACTCCTGGAGAGGAGTAAATAATAATCACAATCCTTTTGGCTAAGATCAAAGTGTAGTATCTGTTCCGATGGATACTGCACCCCATAGACTGGTATAGTCTTGGCCTTCGGGGCTCGATTTACGCCGGTCTATGGGATTGTCCTGTGCAGTTCTAGGAGGTCCACCCTCCCAGGCTTTACCTCCCCTCTTTGGGGAGGAGTAAGTTAATTGCTTACTGCTTGAGGCGCCCCTACCGGGGAATGCCGACGGGGCTGCCCAGGCAATTTTTGATGGTCAGAGTGCTCACCTCTCGGGCGCTGGCTTTTCAACGCCCACTTTCCGACCCGACCTTGGGTCACATCTTACTTGTGGGAGTAGGATAAAACTGGCCTTGTGCCTAACTCCTGGAGAGGAGTAAATAATAATCACAATCCTTTTGGCTAAGATCAAAGTGTAGTATCTGTTCCGATGGATACTGCACGCCTGTCCTGTGCAGTTCTAGGAGGTCCACCCTCCCAGGCTTTGCCTCCCCTCTTTGGGGAGGAGTAAGTTTATTGCTAACTGCCTGAGGCGCCCCTACCGGGGAATGCCGACGGGGCTGCCCAGGCAATTTTTGATGGTCAGAGTGCTCACCTCTCGGGCGCTGGCTTTTCAACCCCCACTTTCCGACCCGACCTTGGGTCACATCTTACTTATGGGAGTAGGATAAAACTGGCCTTGTGCCTAACTCCTGGAGAGGAGTAAATAATAATCACAATCCTTTTGGCTAAGATCAAAGTGTAGTATCTGTTCCGATGGATACTGCACCCCATAGACTGGTATAGTCTTGGCCTTCGGGGCTCGATTTACGCCGGTCTATGGGATTGTCCTGTGCAGTTCTAGGAGGTCCACCCTCCCAGGCTTTACCTCCCCTCTTTGGGGAGGAGTAAGTTAATTGCTTACTGCTTGAGGCGCCCCTACCGGGGTATGCCGACGGGGCTGCCCAGGCAATTTTTGATGGTCAGAGTGCTCACCTCTCGGGCGCTGGCTTTTCAACGCCCACTTTCCGACCCGACCTTGGGTCACATCTTACTTGTGGGAGTAGGATAAAACTGGCCTTGTGCCTAACTCCTGGAGAGGAGTAAATAATAATCACAATCCTTTTGGCTAAGATCAAAGTGTAGTATCTGTTCCGATGGATACTGCACGCCTGTCCTGTGCAGTTCTAGGAGGTCCACCCTCCCAGGCTTTGCCTCCCCTCTTTGGGGAGGAGTAAGTTTATTGCTAACTGCCTGAGGCGCCCCTACCGGGGAATGCCGACGGGGCTGCCCAGGCAATTTTTGATGGTCAGAGTGCTCACCTCTCGGGCGCTGGCTTTTCAACCCCCACTTTCCGACCCGACCTTGGGTCACATCTTACTTATGGGAGTAGGATAAAACTGGCCTTGTGCCTAACTCCTGGAGAGGAGTAAATAATAATCACAATCCTTTTGGCTAAGATCAAAGTGTAGTATCTGTTCCGATGGATACTGCACGCCTGTCCTGTGCAGTTCTAGGAGGTCCACCCTCCCAGGCTTCGCCTCCCCTCTTTGGGGAGGAGTAAGTTTATTGCTTACTGTCTGAGGCGCCCCTACCGGGGAATGCCGACGGGGCTGCCCAGGCAATTTTTAAATGGCCAGAGTGCTCACCTCTCGAGCGCTGGCTTTTAACCCCACTTGCTCGACCCGATCTTGGGTCACATCTTACTTGTGGGAGTAAGATAAAACTGGCCTTGTGCCTAACTCCGCGAGGAGTAAATAAAAATCACAATCCTTTTGGCTAAGATCAAAGTGTAGTATCTGTTCTGATGGATACTGCACGCCTGTTCTGTGCAGTTCTAGGAGGTCCACCCTCCCAGGCTTCGCCTCCCCTCTTTGGGGAGGAGTAAGTTTATTGCTTACTGCCTGAGGCGCCCCTACCGGGGAATGCCGACGGGGCTGCCCAGGCAATTTTTAAATGGCCAGAGTGCTCACCTCTCGAGCGCTGGCTTTTAACCCCACTTGCTCAGCCCGATCTTGGGTCACATCTTACTTGTGGGAGTAAGATAAACCTGGCCTTGTGCCTAACTCCGCGAGGAGTAAATAAATCACAATCCTTTTGGCTAAGATCAAAGTGTAGTATCTGTTCCGATGGATACTGCACGCCTGTCCTGTGCAGTTCTAGGAGGTCCACCCTCCCAGGCTTCGCCTCCCCTCTTTGGGGAGGAGTAAGTTTATTGCTTACTGTCTGAGGCGCCCCTACCGGGAATGCCGACGGGGCTGCCCAGGCAATTTTTAAATGGCCAGAGTGCTCACCTCTCGAGCGCTGGCTTTTAACCCTACTTTCTCGACCCAAGCTGTGGTCACATCTTACTTGTGGGAGTAAGATAAAACTGGCCTTGTGCCTAACTCCGGGAGGAGTAAATAAAAAAAATAAAAAATCACAATCCTTCTGTTCCGATGGATACTGCACTCCATACTGGTATTGTCTTGTCCTTCGGGGCGCTTGATTGACTTACGCCGGTCAATGGGTCTGTCCTGTGCAGTTCTAGGAGGCCCACCCTCCCAGTCTTTGCCTCCCCTCTTTGGGGAGGAGTAAGTTTATTGCTTACTGTCTGAGGCGCCCCTACCAGGGAATGCCGACGGGGCTGCCCAGGCAATTTTTAATGGCCAGAGTGCTCACTTTCTCGGGCGCTGGCTTTTCAAACCCCACTTTCTCGACCCGATCTTGGGTCATATCTTACTTGTGAGAGTAAGATAAAACTGGCCTTGTGCCTAACTCCTGGGGAGGAGTAAATAAAATCACAACCTGTGTTGATGTTAATATAGTTAAGATAGATGGAAAAAACTTTCTCATTTATTCATTTAGATATATCATTTTCAAAGTTAATTATAAGTTCTATTGTGTGTGCGTTTTTTTAGACATTTGAATCCGTAGGATTCTTTTGTATCTAAGTGTGCATGTTTATTAATAAAAGAGTGTTTCACCAATGCATTCAGCGTATTAGTTTGTCTGTTATTCTAATTCATTTAATAATGAATCCATGTTTCTGCGTTAACTTTTTCCATCTTAATTTTTTCAAGTGGTGAAATAAATTCTAATAAAATGTATATATTTTCAGTATTTACTCCAACAGTGCTTAATATATATATATATATATATATACATCCCTCCTAATCCCAGAACTGAAAGAAGCCGCTAATGAACTACATCAAAACAACAACATCACTATACGAATGGCCGACAAACCAAACATATACACTATACTAAACAAAACCGACTATAACACTAAAATAAACAACACCCTCTCAAACAAAACAAAATTCAAACGACTCTCAAAAAACCCCACCGACCAATTAAAAAAAGACATTAATAAAATAATAACCGCGAACAATGCAGAAATAGGAACAATCAAACTCAGTAAAATTATAGGTGACTACAAACCAGGTTATATCTACGGCAAAATAAAAACACACAAAAATGAATACCCCCTCAGACCTATAATCTCCCAAATCCCCACACTAGTATACCACATCGCAAAAATTATTAACAACATTATCCAACCATACACAACGAACAAATACAGTATAAAATCCACAACCGACTTCATACACTTACTAAAAGCAAACGCCCCTCAAAAATACATAACAGCCTCCCTCGAAGTAGAAAACTTATTCACAAACGTCCCAATACACGACACAATAAAAACCATCCTTCAACAAGTATATAAACACAGCACCCTACCACCCCCAGCAATAAAACGTAAAACCCTAGAAAAAGTCCTTCTAAAATGCACCATTCACCGACCCCTCCGGCAAAATATATATCCAAATAGACGGCGTTTCGATGGGATCACCCCTGGGTCCCACGTTCGCCGATTATTACATGGCACACATAGAAAACAAAATCTTCCCCGACTTCATAAACAAACCCCCCATATACACCCGATACGTTGACGACATCTTTAGACAATATAGACAAACTCAAACATACTCTAGAAACCCATTCAGTTCTCACCTTCACACATGAACTAAATACTAACAACAAAATCCTCGACGTAATTACCGACTCTAACAATCCTGCCCAATACACAACATCCGCATATAAAAAACCTACAAACAATAACCGTAATTTACTAAACTACCAGAGCGAATGCCCCCAAAAATATAAAACTGCCCTAATAAAAATCTCGTCCACCGCGCATACACGATATCTTCACCCAATAAAATATTCTACAAAGAACTAACCAACATCAAACAAACCCTAGTAAATAACAATTTCCCCAACAGAATTTTCGACCAACAAATAAAACTATATTTAACCTCCCTACACTAAAAGAATCAGACAAAAAAAGCACAACAAAAAAGACACTCTTCCCTTGTACTATAAAAACCAAATGCATTCTAATTACAAACTCGACGAAAAAGCTATAATCAACATAATAAACCGACACACTAAACCCACCGACTAACAACAAAAAAGAAAACTAATAATTTACTACACTAAATTCAAAACTTCTAACTTAATAATAAAAGATAATAACACTACTAACTCCCCCCTAAACCAAACAAACGTACTATATTTGTTCCAATGCCCATTCGAGGAATGTTTCCCCAAGATCCAAACAGACAAACATAGTACTTATATTGGCCATACAACTACAACCCTCTCCCGACGCCTTACACATAACTTAAATGACACTAGTGCCATCCAGTGACACATTGCCACACCTAAAAAAAAGCATAAAATCAACCGAACTAAGACAAATATTAACAACTAACAACTAACACTAAGATCATACATAAAACAACTGCACCAACAGACTAAAAATCTTCGAAGCACTACGCATAAAAAAATTACAACCCACAATTAATAAAATAGCATTCACCACCGGTACTAACGCCTTATCAGTCTTCAACAATTAATACACAACAATAATAATAATAATAATAATAATAATAATAATAATAATAATAATAATAATAATAATAATAATAGATAAAATTAAAATAAATAAAACAAATTAATAAATAAATAAATTAATAAGTAAATAAAAGAATAAAGATATATATATATATATATATATATATATATGTATATACACATATGCAAATAATTAGATATACCAAAAATAAAACCATAAATACGGCTCTTTACAAACAATAACACACAACCTCCTGAAGACGGTCG